>BMAO01007015.1:0-57083 GCA_019973975.1 Trichonephila clavata | reverse complement strand
TTTCAACTTTTCAAGAAACAAAAGAATCAGCAAAAGGTGAGAAAGTGTTACTAATAGGCCTATATTATGGGATTTATACACAATAGTACAATTTTTATGGAGTCTTAGTAGTGAAAATTTAAAAATAATATAATAAATATAACAAAGGTACAAACTTGCTTCATTGTTAATAAATTTTTTACATATTCAATCACCTGGGTTAAGTATAAAATACAAATGAATAACTTAAAGTATTCAATTCTTTACAATTTTCAAACTATCAGTTGAGTTTCTACAAAATACCTGCGTTGTGGACATATGATGATTGAAGGCGGATTCTCATCAGTAATGAGTCCACGATTCAGTCTGGGAAGTGACTCGAAGCGTTTTCTCATCTGGAAAGACACGGAAATCGATATTAACCTTCTAACATTGTCGAAAAGAACCACTGTGGTCACGTGGTCTAATGGTCTGGGCAGTCATCATTGTAGATACATCGACCTTTAGTATTTCCTAGAGGTACTCTGACAAGTCAGAGAAACAGGGATGAGATTCTTGCACACTACACTCAAGAGCCAAAACATTATGACCACCCTACATTTGCAATGAACTCGCCTGGATGACGTGGAAGGCACGTGATCAGGTGGAAGTAATATTTAACTGCTGGATAGTCTGAAGAATCATTCTTTCATTTACTTCTGTGTGTGATGGGAAAGGCTGCGAATCTCAGAGACCTTGATAGAGGGCAGGTTGTAATGACTTGAAGGCTCGGAACAAGTATTTTCCGAAACTGCCCGACTCGTGGGTTGTTCGCGATCTACAGTTGTTAGTACTTATTCAAAGTGGATGAATGAGACGGTGAAACCAGCATAGACGACATGGTGTTAGACGTCCACACGCTATCAAGAAAAAGGTCGTCGGAGACTGTCTCGCATAGTGAAACAAAACCGGAGCCAGACAGTGGCTCAGCTGAAAGCCCAATACAATGCAGGGTCAAGTAGAATAGTATGGGAGCACACTGTTCAGCGGACACTGTTGGATATGGGAACGTCCCACTCGTGTGCCTTTGCTGACCAAGCGTCATCGCTAACTGGGCCTGCGCTGGGCCGGGAACATCGTGACTGGTCATAGATCAGTGGGAGAGAGTTGCCTGGTCAGATGAATCACGATTTGTCATTCATCACGCTGATGCCGTGTCAGGATACGCCGTCTTCCAGGCAAACAGTTGCTCCTCAAGTACAGTAGGTCATACACAGGCCGGTGGTGACGGTATTATGCTTTGGGGACGTTCTCTTGGGCGTCTCTGGACCGTGGTGTGGTAGAGCAGACCATGAATGCTACAGGGTATCTGAACATCATTGCGGACCAGTTGCGCCCTTACATGACCTCTGTTTTTCCAGCTGGAAATGGAATGTTCCACAGACAACGCCCCGTGTCACAAGGCTAAAATTGTGTTGGTGTGGTTCCAGGAATATTATGCTGAATTCCAGTTAATGTCCTAGCCGCCTAACTCACCGGATCTCAATCCGATGAAACACATTTGGGATGTCATGAGTCGGCAGCTCAGAGTTCAAAGACAACCAATTCGCAATATCTCGGATTTGCGTGACCGTTGCTTAAACATCTGGTACAATCTGTCTCCTACCACCTATCAAGGACTTGTGCCATCCATGCTAAGGTGGGTTGAAGCTGTGTTGAGCGCCAAAGGTGGGCCAACTCGTTATTAACAGGTGGTCATAATGTTTTGGCTCTTGAGTGTATATCAGACTTTTCTGTGGATAATATGTATCAAATGATCAAATTTTATCTTTATGAACGATAACGCACGCACACACAAGGCTCAGTTGATGGACGAATACCTCCAATTGGAGGACATTAAACGATTGTAGTGTCCAGAGGTGTCCCCTGATAAATCCATCGAACACTTGTGGGATATCCTTGTACTCTCAATTGTAGGTCGAAGATCTGCTTCAACGACCATCGATAAACTCAAGAGTCCCTTGGTGTAAAAGTGGGTGTGGTTGTCACAGGGATCGATAAGGACCCTGGCAAACAGCATGAAGCACCGATGTGAGAGTTATATGGTTGTTAGGGCTATCATACACCCTATTAACAGCGTTGTAGATATCAACGTATCAGCCATATTAATGATACTGCGCCCCCATGCTACATGAGTCCCAACATATATACAGAAACAAATCAAAACATGTTAAGGGATCTCAAAAAAGAGCGTTCTTGAAAATTTGATGCAGTGTCCACTTAGGACTAGCTACGCCAGTGCCTATTAGACATATTTTTCTTTGATTTATAGGGTGTAGTTGAGCTGCTGTGCTGGACAAGTGACCAGTTTCCTAATTTAGGGTGCATGTTGTGCTCCTTTTTGTTTCCCCATATATTGGTTTTATATCGAACGGTATTTTGGCCAAGTTTGGTTTTATTGGCTTTGTTAGTTTTTTTTATTGCAAAAAAAACCCCATTTGTCCCTTTCATTGTTTTCACCAGTGTAGTTCCTGCATTAATGAGAAATGTGTTAATTTTATTTTCTCCAAAATCAAGACAAAAAAGCAAAAGCTTGTTCACAAAAGAAGATTTATAATCAATTAGGGTATTAAAAGTACAATATATTCCTTGTAATCTCAAATTTTAGTTCTTCAACTGTACCATACCATTGGTAAGACAAACAAAATCCCAAACCAATCCTCTTTCGTGAGTTACAAACACTCATAAGGCAGTTCATTGTTTTCTTCCAGATATTTTAAGGCACTAATTCCAAAATCTGGCATGTGCACTTCTTTTGGAAAAATCACCACACACAATAATAAAAGGATATTTTGTATGTTATAATTTTCTATTGTAATTCAATTATGTGTGTGTGTCTAAAAAGTGTGAATGTACTTATGTACGCACATAAGAAGTTATACTTCTTTGGTATCAATTAATGGCATTTTGTGCAGAACATTCCATTATTAGAAAAATATATCCTGAAACAATATTTAAATTTAATCAACTTGTTATAGGTACTTTATAGATTGTAAAAAGTATTGTATTTGCTTTAAAATAACAATCTTTCTAAAAATCTTGAGCAGAGCAAGCTGGGCCAAGGACAAAAAGCGGTCACGAGCAGAGTTGAACGATACCAACTTTAAGTCAATCGGACCATCCAAACCCGAGATAATCACAATTTAAATAAATTTAAACGCCCCCGCACAGGGACAATAGGACCAATAACATGGCGGGGGGGGGGTCATAAGACTGTACCTGCAGAAGAGGTGAACCGAATGTAACATATGAGACCTCATATTGAATGTCTCGGTGAAAAGAATCGTTCCCAAGAAAATTAAGACATCCGACTGAAGAGCCCCAAGTTATGGTCATTTTAAAATAATTAAAAAATTTTAAACAATTAAATAAAATCGAAGCAGGGCACCCACCAACTCGAAACTCGGCCTGGTTGTAAGGAAACACAAGAGAAATCCATTCGAACCGGTCCGGAGTCTGTAGTTGAATATGGGGCAGCGCTAGCTTTGGAAAGAAAAACGAAACTAACTCCCCCGGGGGGTGGAAGCAACTGTTATGTAAATGGTACGTACATTCCAATGATACACAGAGTAGTAGATGATCCCAAATTTTCATCCTTCTATCTCTATACTATCGTGACGTCATCAAAAGATCGAACCCCATAGGAATAACTTGGGGATTCTAATTTTAGTGATAACGCCTCCCTAGTTCCACTATCTACGCAATTATAACAGATGAAAGAGCTCAACGAGGAGAAACTTTGGTCCGAGTTTCAATAACGTAACTCAAAATTCCCCGAAGATATGCGGGATTTAAAAAATTTTAAATTTTAAAATGTTAAATATGAGTGAAAAATGGGCTATTGTCCTGAAAAAAATATATCTAGGATGCTCATAGGGAGAACAATCGAATCCAGCTGGTGCGGTTTATTAAGGTAGCATAGGATTCGAGTTATTACTGGGAAGCCATGTAGGGGGGGGAGAACCGGAGGGGACCAATTCCACGTAAAGCTCGCGCTAATACGAAAATATGGCGGACCTCCAAAAATCAAGTCCCAAGCTCAATTCCTTAGGGGGTGAAATTTTTTCCAGTCCCCATAGGATTAATATGAGAGCATGCTATTTTAGTGCTTAAGCCCTCCCATGCCTACACAATGGGAATGAAGAAGGTGACTGGATGGGTCTCGACGAGTGGAACAGTTGGTTCAAATCTCAAGTCCGAGACTCAAACAGTAGCCAAGATATTGTGAATTTAAACAAATTTAAAAAGTTTAATACAATTAAAAACTGCGGAAGAAATAGCCCTATGAGCATGAAATTATAATAACTGGAATAGCAGACAGAGAGGGATCGAATGAGCCAGGTCCGAAGGGACTGTGAGGCTTGGGTGCCGAGATATTGGCCAAAAAGCTGCAGAGGGGGGTGAATGCACCAGGGGGATGTCTCCCAACAGATATGGTTTATAACATTAGTTATTACGATCCCCCAAATATCAGTCCCGTAGCGCCGAAAAAGTGGCATGTTAGAAAATTTCCTACCCCATAGGAATAACATAAAAGACTAATATTTTAGTGTGCAAGCCCTCCCCTATCCCAACCACAAGCATACAGGTATCAAATACATGTGCGGGGGGGGCACGCCAATTCGATCGACACCCATATAGCCAAGATCCCTCAGTAACTTCTAAAGTTATTAGACAACGGTGTGCGCGCGCATCGGTGTCGTGACGGTGTCGTCACATCCGTGACGGGGTTTCATCACATCCGTGACGGTGTGCGCGCGCATCGAAAAAATTTACTCTCATCCTTTTTCCCTAACGTTTCAAGAGAAGTATAACTTCAATGAATTTTGATGTTTTCTGTCTGAGACAACCGTATCTCAATAAAACTGTAAAAAAAATTGGTATTTATTATTATTTTTACAATTTAAAAAAAAATTTCAATAAGTCTTCGCGTACCATTGTTACAACTCAACCATGTCCACTGTGGCACGCGTGTTCGGGTTGGCCACTCCTGATCTACTCTATGCGCAGAGAGTTAAAGATATGTTTTTATTTTTGAAAATTATTTGCTTAACTTTAAAAATATTAATTTTCTTATCAACTCAATTAAAATTAGAGAGTAATTAAATATATGCATGTATGTTTGTTTTTCTGTGAGTTCAAAAGTACCAAAAAATGGGAAGCAATCCAAGGAATCTATTCGAGCTATTGTGAAATTACCACTATTTCGAAACTATAATTAGTTATGAAAAAGTTAAATAAAAACGCCAAAGAGAAAAATTGGCCGTTTTCTGTAATACAATCTACCGCACATAGACTTTTCAAGCAGAGGAAAGATTTGTGGAACTTCGGT
Source organism: Trichonephila clavata (assembly GCA_019973975.1). Taxonomy (NCBI): domain Eukaryota; kingdom Metazoa; phylum Arthropoda; class Arachnida; order Araneae; family Nephilidae; genus Trichonephila; species Trichonephila clavata. The sequence goes on along the minus strand of BMAO01007015.1, from coordinate 51,733 downwards.
CGTTCTTGAAATTGTTATCCTACCTTCCGTGTTAAAAGTCGGGCAAAAAAGTCTGGAATCAGATAGGCCCCTTATTTCGAAAAGACACATTATCATGCTCATTTCCTTCCCCAAAACCAATTTTATAAGTATTTTTTCCCATCTGTTAAAAATATTTTAATTTTAATGCGTTTCCGTAGACGAAATTTTTGAACCAGCCTGTATCTCTTTCTCGTCATCGTAATCAACTGATGAACGTCCTAGGAAATTGTATACTTCTCTCCCTCTTCGATTGATTAAAGATTCAGATTTCCAAAATTTGTTTATGTGTGATTGTTTGAAAACTGCTGGAAATTTGATTAAAAAATTTAATAACTTTGCTATTTTTTGAAATAATCTTGAGGAACTTTTTTTAACTTTGGTTGCAATATTCGTGTTTAGACTGAATATTAACGTCGCACTGTCTTAGCAACACGAGGGCTTTTGGCGACGGTCCGCGTAATTTTGAACCATGGTCAAGTGACGCGGACGACACCTGAGCTGGCACCCCTCTCTCCTAACTACCACACTACATCAACGGGAGGACGTTTGAGCTCTTGACAGATTTAACGTGCATCTCTCCCCTACACAGCGACAGCGGGTCTTTAGTGGTACTGGGATTGAGCTCATGACACGCTAGCCATGATCCGATGCCTAGACCACTTGGCTACCGCGGCCACAACTTAAGATTAAAAGAGTTCCTTCACACACACACAGAAGTGTGGATTAAAAAATTCTGTGTGTCTCATCAAATAATCTTTTTTTTTTTGGCTTTACTTATATGATTTTTTTTACATTTATTTGCTTAAAAGTTACTTTTATTTGTTATCGGTGCCATAGATCTGCAAAGTATTTATTTAGCTAAACCGCTTTCTCGTGACTTTCTCAACCAATGAGAACGACGCAGACCCAATAATGCCGGGATGATTGTTCAACAACAAAGATAAGACATAATTTTTTATATCCATATCAAAAGTACAGTCCCAGAAAAATAAAAATAGGAAAAAAAGCAGCGCTGAAATTTCTCATTTAGGGGAGAATGTTAGGGAGGAGAGGGAGTCGAGATTCGAGGTAACACGTGAAAGCCTAGCTATGCAGCTAGTGAATCATAAAAATGGATGTTATTTTTAATATGATCAAACAGTTTCTTTCTTGCTCTTTTAAAAAGAATTTTCTTTAAATCTTTGTATCATTTGATTAATTATTCCTGTAAAACTCAACTTAAATGCAGAAATAAATTTAAATAAATATTAAAAAGAACCAGTTTCAATTATAAAAAAAAATACACACAATTTATATAATCTTCAAAAATAAGCACAAAAAAAAAGTATTCTGTGAAACTCCTGGACAGGACCCGTTCATTCTATAAAGAAGAAATTCTAACATCTAATTCTCATATATTTATTTAGAAGTGTAGTTAAACTGTTGATTTATTCTGTCACTATTTAGTAGTACTTCTCAAACTTTCACTATATGCGACCTAATATTCAATAATAATTTTCATCACCCCCCCCTACATACAATAACAATGTATTTTTTTTTTTAGACTCTAGGTAGACTCCTTGTGTGCCAACAAGTATAACACAAGGCTTACAAACGTAAGTCAATACTCAATCAATAGTGGTAGGAAGTTTTAAGTACAAGGATACAAGCACAAATGGGAATCCGAAAGGTAAAAAGAAACAAGAATGGATGCAAATACAATAAACACAGAACAAAATAGAAGAATGCTCACATGCAAAAATGGAGTCGTTCAGTAATTAAAATTATACAATGGTGAAGGTTTGGAATCACATTGTGATCACAATAAGATTTTCAAAATACAAGTGTGCATAAAAGAATACATACACACAAATACTTAAAAATATACATGTTGTTGTTGTTGCTAATGCCACCTGTCTGACGTAGTCTGATCGAGGCCCATGAAATTCATCATGGCATCGGGCTAGATTGTACGCCTGTCGTTAGCCGTAGCTATGAGCACCATGCAGGTGACAGTACGTTATGGCTCTTTTCCGCCCCAATTTTGAGGAGAACACCCTGGGAGTGGTCAGGGGTTTCCCACCTCTCTTATCCTTCCACCAACCGCACGAGAGGACTTGCGGCTCGACGGCTATTTAGAGTATCCCCATGCCGCGAAGGCACTATACATATACAAACATCCATGTCTTCTCCGGGATTCGAACCCAGGCCCTACGGCACAGCAGCCAGCATCGCTAACCACTATACCGGATGGGCGACTGAAAAAAATATACATACATATATATATATATATATGCACATATATATATATATATGCACATATATATATATATGTATATATATATATATATATGCACTTGCTAATATACACATATACATACACGTACAGTAAATGTTAGCAAACACAAAAAAATAATAACAAAATTTAAAAAATTACAATTTAAACAATACGAGAAAAAATACTATTAATATATGCACAAAACGATGTAAAAGAAGACTTGCTCTGAACAAAGGCAGAGAAAGGAGGAGTCTACATTGACGCTAAAGCTACAACACAACTTTAACCTCTTAAATGCTATCTACGTATATAAACGTCTCATTCAACCAAAGCAATAATTGCCCGGACGTATATATACGTCTTTCCGAAGTACAATCTTTTCTGCGCACTGCTATGCATAAAATTATTCCAAAGGCTTTGGAATGTTATTCCTTTTCTTCCCCCCTCTCCCCAATATATCACATACGCGCACCTACGTGGAAAACGGTTGAATTGGGGAGCAAATCACGTAACTTTAAATCGGCAGTTAATGGATTAATTGGAAACCGTACAAATTATCCATATAAATATTACTTTTTGGCTATAATTTTTTATTTGATTAGCTCTTGGGCTCAATAGTATTTATTAAACTTGTTCTTAATTTAGTGTTGTTCAATTAATTATAAAACATATATTGTGCAGTCTGATACATTTATAATAATTATATCAATGTAAATGTGTATTTTATTTTTTAATATGTGAATATATTTTGTTTTTTAGCTTCCATAATGTAATAATTTTCTTAAACAGTCTTTTATTTTAGATTTTTCAATATGCTCGCCCCTCCTCGTAGAGTTATCACCCCCCCCCCAGGGGGGTGAGCCCTGCAGTTTGAAAAATACTGCTATACAGTAATAATTGTATTTTAAGTAAATGTTTAAAAATATTAATTGAAAAATTATTAAAGTCTGTTATAATACACATGATCACTTATACTTATCTTTTCATTCTTCTTTAGAAACAAGGCTTCATTTAGATTCTGCTTCTCATTGATTTATTCACATACTGGAATTTTTTTATCTTAAGGATTTTAGTATGCCTTTTATATAATTTATCTTTTGGTTCAACCCCATTAACCAAGTAACAGTAAAGTATGAAAATTAGTAAAATAACATTCAAACCTTTAACCAATTTTTTTTCACTATTGCCTCAATTAATTGATGCATATGCGCTATTTAAATACCCATTATTAAATTGTAATGAAATTAAAATTTCTATTATAATATATCGAATAATTGGGCTTTGGTGTATTAATTTTTCAATTAACACAATCACACAATCATTGTATAATTTTATGTTTCATAGTATCAACATAAATTAACAGGGCCCTAATAGAATAATTTAAGCACTTAGCATACACTTGGCGCTAGAAAACAAGAGCAGTACAAAAGCTCCCTCTTGTTGTATAAATTACCACACCATATCTTAACTATTCTAATAATTTATATTCCATTTTTTTTCAGAGTCAAAAGAATTCGAAATTTGAGAGTGGTGGACGCATCAGTAATGCCAATTGTTCCAGGGGGCAATACCAACGTACCGACCATGATGGTGGCCGAAAAAGCTTCGGATATAATCAAAGAGACCATTCGGTGTGAAGGTGACATTGACATGAACTCCATTCTTCTGGAAGAGTACTGATATGAATGTAACATGCTTTAAATACCAAAATAATTGTCAATACGAAGTACAACAAAGGAATATTTGCTTTTCAAAAAAATTTTAATAATCGTTTCAGTGGAAGAAGTTATGCTCTACTTACTCTTATCATTGGAAGAAAAAAGTGGTTGTAGTTATTCAAATATTGTAAAACAAAATTTGTAGCATTTTTTTTTTGCAACGTTTCGAAATGTAGTATTCCACTAGTTGAATATTTTGTATTACTTATAATGTGTATTTAAAACAGAAAAGAACTTAAAATAAAAAATGGAATAATTATTTTATATTTCATTCTTAAAATGCTTAAAATTAGTAAATTATGAATAGAGAAAATGTGAAAGATGTATTTTTCTGCTTAACACATTTTGAAAAATAAAAGTAAGAAGAAAAGAGCTTATAACTATTTTAAAAATATTATCTTGGTAAAGAATCATCAATGAGTGTGCCCAATAGTTCTTCAGTTCTTCTCTTGCTTAATGAGTCAAGATTTTTCAAAAATAAATCCTAATTGTTTTCTCTTTGTATGTGTCATAATACAAATATAATTGCATGTTGCATTTGATAGTACAAGTTTTATTAATATTCAGTTGTACATTGTTTTACATTATGAAGTCATTACTTGTATACTACAAATAAATATCGCTGAAGATTTAGATTTCCTCCATGTAAGAATACTCATTTCCAATCACAAAATAACTTTCTCTTTCTTGGTTTTTTCACCATCTTCGATTACATTATTTAAAATTAGGTGACACTGCTGTAGTGCAATTGAATTATATGATTTTTAAAAGCACATGAATATGAGATATTATACATATATTTATTTTCTCAACTTTTTCTTAAAAAAAGAGATTCAAAATAGTTTTTTAATAAAAAAATTTTCGTTTTTAAGTTATCCATCTATATTTTTGTTTTAAAAAATAACCATAATTTTTTTATTGAACGAAGTTTAGATCTTAGTAATGGAAAAGGAGATAAATTTTCTACCTGAACTTTGAACTTCATTTTAAAATGAAATTGAATCAATTTTTTATCCACTGATAAGTTATGGCAATCACGGTACTTGAAGAGCATTCATAAGTAGAGCTATCTTTAGAGAGAAGCTGACTGTTCGAAATTAGATTCCAATTTTTGATAATTTGATGGGATTTCTGATAAATATAATTTTTATCATTAACTATATTAAGCATTGATTGAAAAAAGCCTCGAGTTTGCTTGATTAACAATTCTGAAAGAAAAGTGTCATGTTATGTATTTGAACATGGATTCGTTCTCACCGCAACTAAATTATAAAATTTTTGGAAATTTGCTGAAACAATATTTTTTAATAGTGGTTTACAAACTTTGTTAACTCTTGGAACCTTTCACGCAAAAAGTGTTACCGGGGAACCCTATCCAAAAAAATTCCCTTTGAAGTATATATCTTAAAACAATATTTAAAATAAGTTAACATGTTATAGATACTTCAAGTAAAGAAAATTAAAAAATACAGTATTTCTAACTAAACATTTTTAACATTCTATTAATGTAATTTACTCATTTATTTGTGTTCCATGTGTCAACTACCATTGCATTATATTCAGCTAGCTGGTATACCCGTTCTTCGCACGGGTGAATTGAAAAATTAAACTATACATATTGAAGGATAAAGAAATTTTTAAAGAGTTCATTTTTTGTGAAATGCAAATTAAACAAAAAATAGCTTTTTGCATATCTCTGCTGAACAAAAAATCATATTTGTGAAATTTTAAGTCTGTTGGTCTAATTGCTGATATATATAAATGATTTGTTTTTATTTATAACACCCCCACCACTCCCTTGTGGGTCGATTTTTGAAAACACCTTCTTAAGCTGATCTCTTCTTTGCAAAAGTAACATATTGTTACAAATTTTGTGTAACGAACGCTTAAAATAGGGTAAATAATTTATATCTGGATGTGTAATACGTTAATATCACTTTCTGTTGTATTTATTTTATGTTAAAATTGTAATATTCGCAAGCATCAACGTTCTGTACATTATAATAGCGATTCAATGGAAACATAGCGAAAAGTTAACGATGGAGCCAAGTTGGCCTCATTTTTGGCGACGATGTTGACAACTTGGTGATCGATCGAATGGTGCAGAAATTGATATACTGTAGTACCACCTGGTGGGGAGCCGCAACAACGAGGGTTACACAAAGCTCTTCTCCACAAAAAAATACATATACATGCCAATTTTCATAGAGATTGGTTGAGCGGTGTTCGAGTGTGAAGCGAGGTCATATTTATAAGCATCCATTTTTATATTTATAGACTAGCTGACCCGGCCAAGCGTTGCTGTGGCTTTTTTGGAATACGTTAATTCAATATTATGCTAAGCTATTCAATGCAGTGAAATTAATCTTCATTTACAATTTCGGAGGTTGAAATAAAGTATAAAACAACAGGATTTTAATTTTGCATTTTATTCATCTCCTATTTGAGTGTAGTATAATGCATGAATTTCTGACGAAGTTGTTAAGTAACAACATTTGAAGATTTAATTTTATAAATGGGGTGAATAACGTTGATTTTTTGCAATTTTTAAAATTATTTTTATTATTTTAAAGTATAACAATAAATAATTTAATATAACTAATCTCTAATCTGTGCATGATATTTTTCGGTAACCACCGTCTTTTGCTAACTCAAATAGATTCAACTGTTTTCACACACGTGAGCATGTAACATCTAGTTGCCCATTCGAGAAACATGGATTTTCTAAGTCCAAGCATCAAATGAATGTTGTTTGGTTTTCAGATTCATTCATGGTCATCGCGAAAGCCAAAGGAATCGGGAGTTAAAGCCTTTTGAATGTTATTGGAGATTCTGACGATATCAGTGAAATATGTAGCATTAGAACCGAATTCTCGTTTAAACTTTACAGTCAAAATGTTTGCTTCAAGAAGATCCCGGTAATTCTTTTGATAATCAAACGTGCCCCGTTGCATAATTTAGGTTTATTTAAGTTGAGCACACAGAATAACCAGGGAACCAATCTTCAACTGAAGATGGTGTGGTAACATTCCTGATACATCTAGAGTATTCAAAAACTCGGTTGTAAAATTTACGGTTTTGCTTTTATCAATAGTGTTGATTGATTTAAGAGGCATTGGATCACCTGGCAACAACTCTGTATCTGGAAGTTATTTCATCACAATATCAACATTTTTTATTATTAAGTAACAAAATTACTGAGGCAATATTTATCTTGTAGTGATATAATCTATATAAGCCAGTAACAACCTCCGCACCATGGTGATCATTTTGGTGTAGTGGTTAAGTTACTCGGCTTCGGACCCAAAGGTCCCGGGTTCTGTCCTACCAGATAAGCGCGCCACTTCATTTGGTGACCCTAGCTTAACTAAGAAAAGCGAAACCTCAACTGATCTGTCGTGGCGCCATCTACCCGCAAAAAAAAGGAGCAACCAAAGAAAAAAAATTCGTCAGAGATAAATATGACGCAAAAGAGCAACCAAGGAAAAAAATCGTCAGATAAATATGACGCAAGAGAGCAACCAAGAAAAAAAATCGTCAGATAAACATAACGCAAGAGAGCAACAAAAAAAATAAAATCGTCAGATAAACATGACGAAACTCATCCAACACACAAGAAACTGACCGCTCCTATATAAACAACTATATATCGTTCGTTCGCCTAACCAACTCTCTGGTAGGGGAGTGTGTAGTGATATAATCTATATAAGCCAGTAACAACCACCGCACCATGGTGATCATTTTGGTGTAGTGGTTAAGTTACTCGGCTTCGGACCCAAAGGTCCCGGGTTCTGTCCTACCAGATAAGCGCGCCACTTCAATCTAAATAATTATACAGAATATCCGGAAAGACGGTCTCAATCAGTTCCTTTTTGTCTGAAGAACAGTGCAGAAATTCAATCATTCTGTATTCAGGCTATTTCATGCATTTTGTATTGGGACAAAGCTCTACTTTACCGTTTCCAATATTCAGAAGTTGGTTAGAAAATATTTGCTCCAATTAAACTCTTGCAAATGTTTATGGTCAATCGAATTGTTTCCACGTTTCACCATAAAAACAATTGTTTTAAGCATGCATTAATCTCGTGAGCAAAAGTAGACTGAGGAATGACTGTTAATGTCTGTCGGAAATCACCAGACAGTAGTACAACACCAACACCGAATATTTTCTAGTTACCGTTTAAATCTTGCAAAGTTCAAAGTATTGCTTTGAGTGAATGTTTATGTATTATGGTACTCTTACCCCTAGTCATGATTGAACTTATTTGCTATACCACTCAATCCACTCTTGCTATACCATTTGCTATACCCATCCAATCCACTCTTTTTACAATGGTACGCATTGCATCTTGTATCTAATGAATGTCCAATATAGCAGCTTGATGCGGAATGTACAGTTTTTCTACCATCTAACAAAGTGACAACAATGCCCGAAGATGTAATAGCCAATGAAATTTCCTATTGCAATTGTGTTTTCGCCAGGCTGCGCCTGTAAGTTTAGTTGCTATAGGAAATGAAAATCTGGAGGCGGGACTCTAACGCAAAGCCATCCGACCTCATTCCAGCAATACCCAGAAATGTTACGGAAGCTTTTGAAATTCGAATCCAGATTCTCGTTTCCCTCTCCTACTCTTCTAAGTTCAGTCCATGAAGTTTCCCTTTACGGTCGTCCGGCATTATCCGGCAAAGTTACGGGAGTTCCTAAAATCTGATTTCAGATTCTTGTTCCCCATCTAGAAAAACACCAGGAAACCATTTCAAACACCTCAAAAATTTTAAAGCAAGCCCTGCCACGTTTCGAGTAAAATACGTTCGTCTGGCATTATTTGACGTAGTAATGGGATTATCTTGAATTGGATTGAGAATATTCGGATTGGCAGTCCCGAAATACGTCGAAGACCCACTTTTTGCGTCTCTACGTCGGCCAGTTAGGATGGTGCTGCTGTCCGTAAATATTTCGGTTCTCCGGCATTATCTGGCAAAGTTACAGGAATTTCTAAAATTCGATTTCAGACTTTCATTCACCATCTTAAATAACACCATAAACGCATTTTTCCCGCGCCAAGACTTTAAAGGCAAGCTCCTGCCCCGGTTTGCGCTGTGGATGGTCGTCCAAAATTTCCCACAAAGTAACAGTAATTTCTCATATTGAATATCAGAATCGGATTATCCGTTTTGAAATACGTCAGGGAACAGGTTTTCGTGCTCCAAGGCTTTTAGGGCAAGCCACTGCCACGGCATGTCTAAAATATGGTCAACCGGCATTATCCGGCAAAGTTATCGGGACTTTTAAAATTGAATTTTAGATTCTCCTTCCAAACTCCGAAACGCACACAGAACTGACTTTTCATGCTCCAGCGAGTGCAAGTTCAGTCGTTAGAGGAAATGAAAATCCGGAAGCGGGACTCGAATGATATGCCTTTTCACCTAATTCAGACAATATCCGGCAAGGTTAGTGGAGTTTCTGAAATTTGATTTCAGATAATCGTTTGCCCCGCCCTACAACAGGAAGTTCAGTCCATGAAAGGGGCATTAGGGTCGTCCAGCATTATCTGTTAAAGTTACAGTAATTTCTACAATTGGATTTCAGACTCCCGTTCACCATCCCGAGTTTCACCAGAAACGCACTTTCTCTGCGCCAAGACTTTAAGGGTAAGCTCCTGCCATGGTTTGCTTAATAGACGGTCGTCCTGAATTATCCGGCAAAGTTACAGTTATTTCTCAGATCGGATATCGGATTCGGATTATCCGTTTTGAAATACGCCTGGCACCAAGTTTACACGATCCAAGGCTTTTAAGTGAAGCTCCTGCCACGGGGAGTCTAAAATACGGTAGACTGATATTATCCGGCTAAGTTGCAGTTATTTTTCGAAACGAGTTCGAAAATCGGATTTCACATCCCAAAATACGCCAGGCATTTATTTTTCATGCATTTTGGTTTATACAATATCTGCTCCCACAGACACATGAGCAATGCGACATTTTGCGAATTTTCCCGTTTTCCGGATTCTTTACATTCCCGGCAATAAAAAAATTATGGCTTCCTTAATTGAAATAAAAACTATCCTATGTTTTAAGTTGGACTAAATGACACACTGTATGCAAAATTATATTATGATCGGTTGAGTAGTTTCGGAGTCCATCGCGGACAATCACTGTGACACGTAATTTTTATATATAAAGATAAATGGGATAAGTGTTTGCAATTGTTTACACAAACTATCAAAATCTAGGAATACTGAAGCTATCTGCAATTGCATTTCATGTTTTATATTAACTTGCTTCTATATTTAATTTTTGTTGCCTCATACGTTGAGAATTATTTTTAACTTAAATATATTGTTCATGTGTCATTAAATTGCTTACAACTCAGTGACAAAGTCATGTGTATTCTACAAATGTGCAACTTAAAATTTAAGAGTGGTGTTTGCTTAAATTTAGATTTTAACGTTTAATCTATTCATAAGTGTATAAATTGTTCCTTTTCCTCCATTTGCAAGCCTTCTGATTTATCCATTCATACATTTGACACTTTTTATTTTATCCATAAACAACTTATTTATATTTGTTTTTTTACAAGAAACTACTTTCACAAGAATTCAATTTTTCATAAAATTTAAAATTTTGGTGCTTTGATGAAGCAAATGATAATCACTTATGGAACCCCTGCCAAAGTTCCAGGAAGCCCAGGTTGAAGATGTTTGGTTTATGGTGCACGTTTATGTGTAAAAAATAGGTTTTGCCTATCTGTCGTAAGATTATCTTTATGCTTTTCATGGATTGTAAAGTTATAATGCTTGTTTATCTATCTAGGGATGGTTCATTTCAATTTACATTGAAATAACAACTGGAATAAATTATTTAGAGATATTTCAATTAATTGTTTGGTCCTTAATTTTTGCACCAGGGTCTTAGAACCTTTTCTTTTCACCTTACCTACTACGTGTAAAAAGCAAGGCACATTTTCTGTACTGCCTTGAATTGACATTATATCATATTCCTTCTAATTTTTTCTATTTTCCATTTAAAAATTAATCTATTGCCATCTTTCATTTCAAAAAACAGTTGTCATATTTATTAAAAAGTTAAAGTGCTGCCATGTTGAAAATTAAACAACTGAACTACTTCATATCAATAAATTCCAAAATGGATTAAATGTGTTCTGTTTTCGCAAATTCTGGAAATCTTTTATCATTATAATTATTGTTTTCTTATGGATATGAGAATTAACCTCGTGAGTTGGGTTATACATTCCTATATTTTAATCCAATCTCTTATTTCAGAAAAATACCTGAAAATATGTATTAATTGTCTATATTGTATTATATTTGATGTCATGCCGACTGGATGGCATGATTGTTATGTCGCTGGCCTTCTGCTGCTAAGGTTGCTGGTTCAACCTCGGCCCAAGTAGGTGGATTTTTTCATGATGCAGAAAATTGACAGCGGCTCTGTCGTATGATTATACAACACGTAAAAGATCCCTAGAGTGTCTGTTTGACTTGGGGGTTTTCAGCAAAATTAAATCCTGGTACAGATTCACATCGTCAGAGCTCAGATGCCTCCATCTGTGGAGGAACCTGGGCTTCAAAATTACCTGCGACGATTTTTATCCGCCTATAGGGTGCCGCACTGGAAAGAGATACCAGCTCCCGAGGAATGTACTAGGTCTACAATGGTAAAACACCAATCCGCAGCTCATTAGAAAAAAAAATTCTGTCAAGAGAGTAAACATTAACAATGGCGATCTTATAGACTGATGGTAAGTATTGGAATTGATGAATAATATTTACAATTGATCACTGTATAGAAAGGGACAACAGAGTTAGATGAGGCTCGGTCACAAGTGACACATGATCTTTCATAATGCGTGGAACACCTTCACAGGATCAGGTTCCATCTAATTTCTCACATAAAACAGTTATAATAGAACGAGAAAATGAGCCTCTGACTAAATTTAACTATAGCTAATCGTGAAGTTGGGGACTATTTCTGGAATATTTCGAGCTTTCTATGACTTTGGAAACCATTGAGAAATGTAGGAACCATTTAAAACACATTTCATTCGAAGAAAAAGCATCTATTGTTATATTTTTATAAATAATTTTACAAATACGAAAAAATAGAGTAAGTAGAAAACAAATTATATTAATGTAAAAATGGATCAATATTTTTAAATTTTTATTTTTAAGTGTTTCTTTAAAATGTCTAAACATAGTCGTGGATTTATTTCTGAGCCTAGCAGAGTATAGATCTAAAAAAGCGAACGTTTTTAATACACTGCTCAAAACAATATGGGGATATTACGATTTCGGATTTAATCCGTGGAAGAAAAAAGTGTCTTCGTAACTGATATAAGATGTACAATTATTGTAAGATATGACAAGATAGAAAGAAGCAACTAACAAGGAATAATTAAATTTTATTGACGATATTTTTTGAGAAACAAAAAAAAAAGCACAAGTAAACAAAAATCGTGATTTCTTGGATTGAAATAAGTTCCAATAAATAATATGGTTTCCCCTGACCAAATGCAGAGTTGCACAACTACGAGGCTTGGAAGCAATGAGGCTATTAACTAGAGCAGTGGCTCTTAAAATGTGGTCCGTGAGGTATCTCATTCAATTCCTACTATTAGTTCACAGTCTTTCTAATTTATCTTGTTCAAATTTTCAATCGTTAATAAAATGCATTTTAAAGCACTCAATTGAGCTGAAACTTTATATACACGCTTATTTCGGATAAAAATACAGTATTTTAATTATAATTTATAAAAATTAATTGATTAAAACTAATTATTCATAGAATTACAAATACAGCGACGTTGGCATCATTTTTGGCGACTTAGCGACCATTTTGGCGAATTGTGTCAAAACTTGAAAAGGTTTTTTTCTCACATTTTAAAGCGCTCATTTGAGCTGAAATTTTCTATACACTATTGTTTTAGGTAACAATACGATAGTTTAATTATAATTATACTTAAAATTAATTGACTGAAATTAATTACTTAAAGAATTACAGATACAGCCACGTTGGCTTTGTATCTGTGGCATTTTTAGCGACTTGAGTCAAAACTTTTAAGATATTTTTTTCCTCTCACGTTTCAAAGCATTCAGTTGAAATGAGATTTTATATACACGATTGTTTTGGATAACAACACGATACTTTAATGATAATTAATAAAAATTAATTACCACTTAATGTTGTGATTCTGTCATATATACACATATATATATATTAATTGTAACTATTTAATAAAAAGTAACTAAAATAAATCTTTTTTGTTGATCTAAGTAGGAATTGACTTAAACTTTTTTACAGTACTTGTTTTTTTTTTTTTTTTTTTTTTTTTTTTTTTTTTTTTTTTTTTTTTTTTTTTTTTTTTTTTTTTTTTTTTTTTTTTTTTTTTAATGTGTTAATGTGCTCTATTCAGTCTCTGAAAGTCTTACGATTCAATTGACAAAAATCGGCCAAAAATAAAAATTTAATTTCCTTAGCCAAAACTATTCTTTATATATTTTTCAAAAACCTCACAAAATTTAAAAACTCTAAACTTAAAAAACGCAGAATTATAATAGCTTTTGCGTTCGTTTTTATTCACATCCCTATGGCAAATCAAGACTTTAAACTTACTTATCTCAAAAAGGTAAAATAACTAGTTTGTCTTCATTTAAAATGCTAAGGCTTTTTTTTCTATTGTGCCTAGTGCTTTGAATTTTTTTTTACCTATTGCTAGTAGTTCGTGTGACAAAAGTTGGTATGCATTTTTGAATAAAAGCAATACCTATTTTTTAAAAAATAAACGAACTCAGAATTGGTACATTTTTTAAGGAATTTTCAATAAGCATCCATAAAAAGCAGTATTGTAAAAATGCCAATTATGTTATCGCAAAACCCATACCAACTTTTGTTATACATAGTTTGACGTACGTATAAATCAAATTTCAAGCGTACGTAAATTTTTGTAGGAGGAGTAGCATTTTAAAATTACTTCACAAATGTGAAGTCTTTTCCTTAAAAAATTAAATGGCAAGCTTTTTAAAAAAATTGAGCACAAAATCTGTTTTACATAGTATGCACACTTAGGAGGGAACCAAAGTAATTTTAAAAATTCTTATATTAAATTTTTTGCTTAAATCGTACCATGTCCCCTTAAATAAATAACACATAAAAAGAATCACATAAAAATAAATAACATAAAATATAGCTATTCCTTCAATATGAATAAAAATTTTAAATTGTACATACATTTTGTATCTTATAAACATATTTATATTTTAAATAATAAATAAACCTACATCATGTGAGTATTCTTCTTCAATATAAAATAAAACATAAATATTTAAAGGTGAACCTCGTTTCTGCATTTCTCTACTTAATATCGCAATATCAGGGGTATAATTTGATACTTTCAATTTGACACTCGATTCTGAGCAATTGATTGTTAAGCAACTTCTTTGTGGACTGAAAAATATTTTTCATATGAGAAAAGATTTTTTTCCACATAGATATGTAGAGCCAAAAGTGGAAAGCAGAGTACGTGTAATTTTCTCTTCAAACTATAAAATCTCTCCAGCAATGACATCTAAAAATATGAAACTACTATTGATTTATTGTTAGAATCATTTTCCAGATTTTTTCATAATTTCTTAAATTTTGATTTCCATCGTTCTGAAGACGTTAGTTCAACAAACTCTGTTTCAAAATTATCAACTTCTATCCACTAAAAACAGATTTTTAGAGTAATGGGGAGGCACCACTGAGAATTGAACCGCGTATCAAATCTGGCATGTGTGCCAGAGGTTGCCGACACCTCCTCTATTGGATTTTTATCTGGGGTGTATTCTCCACCAATCCGTTTGAAGGATTTCTTTGTGGAAAACGAAACTGCTCACTAGCTGTGCGCAATGTGTGACTTAGCTTAATCATCCATGAGAGTAAAATCAACCCCGACTGTAACAGCGTAAAGGACACTATAAGTTTGAGGATCTTATTTCTATATTGCTGAGCAGGTATTGCTAGCTTTCTGATAATGTACAAGCCGATGTGGCAATTGACAGAGATACTAGTTAAGACAGGGGTGGCCTACCCGTGGCACGCGTGCTACAGTGTGACACGTTGGAGTTGTAACAGTGGCACGCGAAGACTTACTGAAATATTTTTAAATTTTTGAAAAGATAATAAGCAACCATTTCTTACAATTTTATTGAAATGGGTTTTTCTCCAGCAAAAAATCTCAAAATTTGGATCAAAATATGTTTGAGAATAAATGTTTCCTGTATGAGGTGTAATAAAATATCATTCAAAACTAGTTGATGTGCACCTATAACCTAATTTTGTAGGCATCTGTAAGAGCTAATCCTGATGTAGATGGTAAAAAAAGTATTGATTCAATAGCCACATTAAGTTAATACTCAGCGTTTAACAATTATGTAGAGTTAAATGATTTAAGTTACTCTTTTTTTTTGTACTCAAGCTAATTGATTGAACTTGTTAAAGTTTATTAAAATAAAAACCTGAGTCTGTGTATTTTCGTCTTATTTATTATATTATTTTTAAATTTCGACTACATAGATTTGCATTAAAAAATGTGCTATTTGCGCAAACATCCCATAATAAGCTTATAAGTAACATTTTTTTTTTTACTGTTTCACATTTTTTTACTGAAAAGTTGGAAATGGCACTAGTAATTATTTTTTTTATCAAATAGTGGAACTCTTCCCAAAACGGTTGGCCACCCCTGAGTTAAGACCACCTCTCCTCCAACGTCAAATCGGGTATTTTCATGCACAAATACAGAATTATTCCGAGTACTAGATTTTCTCCACATCAGAATTCGCCTATTTTCAGATTGTACACTGAAGAGAGATTCACATCAGAGGAGCGCAAGTTGCTCCATTCATCTAGTACTCCCGTGCCCACCTTCTGCAGGCAGCATGGTGGTCCCCTGCCAATGAATTGCAAACCATGAATTTCGCATTTTCACTAGCCATGCCGCATCATACAGTTGGATTGAAACTGGCACTAGTAACTTTCCAAATATAGTGTTGTAATAAAGGAACGTACATAGTGTGGTTCTGGCTCTTATTGCTAAATACCGGTCCTCGTTTTCTGTTCTAACAAGCGTGCGCCATTGTACTGATTTTCGAAGAGTAATTCTGGAATATTTTGGAAACTGATTCCATAGTCAGAAATTGACGCTTTGAGAAACTCCTAACGCTTCCGCTTCTACAAAGGACCAATTTTCCTCCAGGCTAACGATTCGGATAAACCATGTTGCAGAGACATCGTATTCATTGTCACAAAATATTCAACGCGCATCAGTTATTTTTATCTCCTACAGAAGAAATGTTGTAGGTTGGTTTTCTCTCATTTTCTGAAACTCATAGCTGTCTCGTCACCGACACAATTTGCATATTGTGTTATGTTTGTTTTTAATTGCTTATTTAATTTTTTTAAAAAAAGGTTGTCGATTATATTGTTGCTTCATGTGTAATTCAAAAATTTTCGAATTGTTTTTGCAGTGCAGTTAACATACATGGCATGCGAAGTACCTCAAGCAAATTCCGAAACCTCGAAGTTTATGATTATTGAAAAATATATTGTCATTCTCATAATTATGAAGAAACTCCATTAGACAATGAAGAAGCCTCATCTTTTAGAAAAATAATATATTAGTCAAAATTACTATTTTACATTAATCAGGTCAACAAATGATGTTGCTTGATTATTTAAAAGTTACCATATTTAGGCCGTGTTCTCAAAAAATATCCCCTTTTCAAACCAAAACTCTGAAGGTTATGAGTAATCGAGGTGAATAATTTAGTTCATAATTCCAAAAAGTCAGAAACTCCATGAAAAACGGTGATATTTTATTTTTATGTTTTGAGAAATTTATTATCTATAATAATTCGTATTAATAAAAAAAAGACATTTTGTTTTATTTTCTCATTTTTTAAAAAAAATATTACCAAATGTTAATATATATTTTGTGATAACAACATAAAAAAAACCATCATTTCTCTCTAAAAATATTTTTTTTCAGTATAATAATTTTAAAAAAAATAACAAATGCCAAAGGCAGTTTTATTTAATTTACAATTTTTTTCATCTCCCAAATACTTTGCGTTATAGATTGGAGTTCAAGATACGTTGCCACTATGTGATAATCTTGTAATCAGAAACTCTATTATTTATATGGAACATATTTCCGAAATAGATAATAATCTTCCCATGGAATAAACTAATTCTCAGATATACACATGGTAACTTTATAAATGAAACTTTAATAACTATTCTGAATCAACGAAATACGAAAGAATAAAAAAAGAAACACAATTAATTAAGGAAGCATTTTCTCGCTCGTGCTATTAAATATACGCCCTAGTTTGACCACAGAAAAAAAAAAGTGACAAAAAGAAAATGTGAAGATCAGTAGGGATCGAATGTCTGATAAATTTATGCGATAAGTAATTTATGAGTTAACAACAACGATGACCAGTATAAAAACTATGTATAGATTCTGGGCACGAGTAAGCTAAGGTTCGTCAGCATTTTGTAAAAGATCGTGAGTAGTCCTTTTTTCCTTAATTTATTTTCAGAAACAAATCAACGACAAGAAAAACTTCTCGTTCATTTTTTTAAAGAATACTTACTGGTTTGCACTTTTTGCAAATATATTAAATATTAAATTTTTATTATTAATTTAATAACAATTTTGGCAATCAAACTTGGTACTTATATATTGACTCCCTGCCATTGCCGATTTTTGACAAATTTCAATATTTTATTTTTCTTATTGATTTATTTTTTGAACATTATTAGCTATAATTCGTAAAATATGTACCGATAAATCTTAGGTGATAAATTGCCCTTATGAGGATGATACGTATATCCAAAAAAATGCTTT
Source organism: Trichonephila clavata (assembly GCA_019973975.1). Classification (NCBI taxonomy): domain Eukaryota; kingdom Metazoa; phylum Arthropoda; class Arachnida; order Araneae; family Nephilidae; genus Trichonephila; species Trichonephila clavata. The sequence continues at coordinate 33,828 of BMAO01007015.1, read as the reverse complement.
GTGTTTCTATGTGTTCAAAATTTTAAATTAATACAGTATTTATTTGAAATTATTATTTTTCTGAGTAATAAACATTTCTTTGCTAACATTTCCATAAACTGCATGATGTGATCTACGATTTTACAAAAGAGGAACATAAGTTAATTTGTCATACTTAGATTTATTGGTCATTAAAAAATTTATTGATTCAAATTGTAAATTTATTTCAAACTACTATTTTTGTTTCAGGTATTGTTTCTTTTCCCACTTCTGTTTTGTCTTTTCATATTTCATTAAAATATCATACATCAACGGTAAGTTTATGTCTAAAATTGTTAAACCTCTATTATTTTAGTACAAAGTGTTTAGAGATTAATTAAAAATACTTACAAAATATACAAAAATATTTTTTAATTAGAAGAAATGTTTGTAAATTTAAATTATAATGAGTAAATCATTTACCGTGTACAACAATAAATATTAATAACAAATATTTTTATATATTTATTTCAGTTGAATAACTTATTTCATTTTTAAATAATTATGCCCAACTGAAGAAAAAAACTTATTAGTAACATTTTTGGGTACCAACTTACAGGAATTTGCTTACGCCTCCTACATATTTCTGCATTTACAATGGAATTATATGTTTTCTTTTTATATTTATTTTCTTTCCATGAAATATTTTTCATTTTATTAATTCGATGCATGTTTTGCAGGACTCATACTTTAAAACGTAAATCAATTTCGGTATTAAGTGTTATTTTCTCTCGGAATAGAAATGTAAAAATAATTACAAAAAGTAAGCATTTGGTGAGATGTATTGAACGCTTTTCAACTGGTTAACTTGGAAAACCTTTTGTTGATTTTATAATGTTACATTGAGAGAATATTTTTGCACATTAGTTACAATTTAATAAACAAAGGTACATGGAGGAAATTGATAATTAATTGCTCATCAGTCTGAATATAGGCTTATTTTAGTGTGGTTTTATTAATTCAAGAATGTTAATTTAATTTAGAAATAAGAAAATATCAAGATAAACATGTTTTGTTCGTAAATTTTGCATAAATGTTCCTCGTGATTAGAAAAAATAAAAAATTATACATACATACTGTGAGCTGAACTCAGTGGCCCAACAGCCCATAAGGGCCAAGGGCCTATCTCAGCTTTCGTGACCTTAAGCGCCGGAGGGAAGGTACAGATGTTTCGGTCAAGTGGTTAGTCTGAAGTGAAACCCCCTAGTGTTCAGTTCCCAAGTAAGCTTGGTACTCATTTTATCGACCCACTGAAGGGATGAAAGTCTGCGTCGATTTTGCCCAGCCAGGGATTTTAATCTCGGACATGTGGTTCGGAAGCTCGATAGACTACCACTCAGCCACTGAGTTTCTATATATACATACTATTGCAAATAAATTGCTGTTGTGTTAATTACTACAAATAAGTCGTTTCAAATTCTTGTTACTATAAAGTGGAGCAGGTACCTTTTTTCAGAAAAAGTTATTCGTTTACATTTTGATTCTTCTATCAGTTTTTAAAAACTTGTTAAAATTTTCAGTGTATTACGAATTACAAATTACACTGCTGGCCACCGTAAATGCAACACCAAGAAAGACAAGAGATAGCACAACAAGATTTATTTTGTAGATAACATGTTGACCAAGTATCAAATGATTAAATTTATAGACTTCTGTGAAGTGTGGTTCCTGCCAGAATCAGTAGCCAGAGTAGCCGCCATTGTTGGAGATCACCGCTGCCACACACCTCGGCATTGATTCAAAGAGACTTTGGATGTGTTCTTGGGGTACAGAAGACCAAGCAGCTTCCACACGTTGCCAAATTTGATCTGGTGTGGCAGCTGGGGGTGTAATCTGGGTCAATCGTTGAGCAACCATGGACCACATGTTTTCTATCGGCGAAAGATCCGGAGAGCGAGCCGGCCAGGGAAGCAATTCAATCTGGTGATTGACGAAGAACCTTTGGACAATGCGTGCCACGTGTGGTCGCTCATTATCCTGTTGAAATATAGCTGTGGCCAAGCCCTGAAGGTAAGGAAGGACAACTGGCTCCAACACCTCGGAGATGTAGCACTAGCTGCTTAAAGTACCGGCAATGCGCTCTAGAGGAGTGCGAGAGTGATATCTAATACCGCCCCATACCATAATACCCGTGCAGGACCAGTGTGGCGGTGCATAACGCAGCTGTTCAGCATCCTCTCTCCACGGTGTCTCCAGACTCGAATCCGACCATCGTGGTGTTGCAGACAGATGCGTGACTCGTCAGTAAAGACAACTTCATTCCATTCTGCCGCCCACATCCTTCTTTCATCGCACCATTGGTGGCGGAGACGTCTGTGGTTCTGCGTCAAGGGTAGACCAAGACCAAGCAATGGACGTCTTGCAGACAGACCACTCTGCTGTAAACGGTGTCGAATGGTACGCGCAGACACTGAATGATGCGTTGCAGACTCAATGTGCTGTGCTATGGTTCGTGATGTGACTGAGCGATCCATCACTGCCATGTGCACAATTCACCTGTCCTCACGTGAAGTGGTGCACTGAGGTGGATGCGATCGGCCCCGTCGGACCGTCGGACCTTCCTGCATCCAACGGTCCCATATCCGCATTACAGTTGTTTGGTTTCGTCCAACACGACTACCGATTTCCTTGAAAGATAATCCACAATCTTGGTAAGCCACTATCCTTCCTCTGTCGAACTCGGATACTTGATCAAAAGCTGATCGCTGTTTTCTACGAGACATAACTGATAGTTTTTTGAAGAAACCTCAAGAAAAACACAATTGCTGAACTTGAAATCGTCGAAATCTCCAAGCCTTAAATAGCGCTTTGAGGTGGCGCCACAGGCATGCGTGATGTGTGTCTGTGCTGAAATTCTAATCGTTTGCATATCTCACCTCCGTTAATGCGTGTTGTAAATTTCATGTTATTTGCGTGCTTCCTTCAGGGTGTTGCCTTTACGATGGCCTGCAGTGTACTTCAAGAATAGCCACATTCTAGTCAAGTGAATATCTACTTATTTCTCTAAAAGAAATGGATTTTTTAAAAAACAGCTTTTCGCACATTTTTTTATATATAAAAATTCTCACATTTTTAAATTTTACGACATTTTAAATTAAGTTTTTGAAATTTTTGATAGCAGAAATTAATATAATTTTTCGATTTTGATTTCATTGTTACTTGTTTATTAAAAAGATTAATTTCGAAGCAAAATCAAATAAGGTTTGGTATGTCGTGGCTCAGCAAAACTGAAGAATTTGCCCAAAATTCGAACAATGTATATGAGCCAAATCCTAAAGGGGGGTACAACAATTTTCAAATATGACGTCATGAAGGCGCAAGAGTTGCCAAGAGTGTTAAACGAATAGAACATTTCCCAATCAAACTGCGGTAAAGTAAAACTCCAGACGCCAAAGACCTCAGTTTTATTTCTGATTACACTATCTGAAGCTAGCATATTTTTCCCTATTTGTTTGTTAATTTGTACACCATAGTGTTATTATCCGCACTACATTTTTATATAATTAACGGTAAGAGAAATATTTATATAACTAATTTCAAACTACAAATGACCGCATTTGCTGAAAATTTGACTAAGAATATGGCTGTTCGGCATTTGAAGATGAGAAATAAGTTTGACATGGAAGAAAAATACTTCTTGAATGAGAGGTGATACCAAAATTAAAAAAGCAACTCGTGGGCATCAGCCTACATTTTATAACCTGGAGGAAAAACTACCTCATATTGATTTTATAGATTTAGACATCCCAATGAGTGAATGAGAATTTTGCGAACTATTGGAAAACTCGGATTCTGACACCAACTTTGAAGGATTTGTTTGACTTTGTCTTTTCTGTTTTGAATAAAGATTACACTCAAACACCCACAAAAAGCTAAAAGGTCATTTCACTTGCGCATGACTAGCGGAAAAACTTGACTGAAAAAAAAAACCATTTCCGAGATTTTTCTGAGAGGTAAACAAACTAATTCCTGTACTTTTAACATTTAAAAAGTTCCAAAAGTTCTCGGCTTTAACTCGGAAAATGTTGTATTTAAAATTCTATTAACTTCTGCATTATCACTTAGAAAAGTCGTATTTTTTCACCTTGTATGAGAAAAACTTTTTATCTTAAAAGAAACATTTGATCTTAAAAAATATACTCTCATATTTCTCAGGAAGCGTAAATTAACTATAACTTAACCTGGATATTAGTGAAAATGTCAATTGTAATTCGTAGTGGTCATAGTCACGGATATGTGGAATGCCTGACGTGAGTTCGTGCCTCGTGCCAATCTGTGTAGTTTAATACGTCAATGCTCAGTCTTACCGTAGGTGGGATTTTGAAGTTTGAAGAGGGGGTGCCATTCTTTTGTGTCATCCTAGTCACTTGGCCATTTTTCAAAATTAGGAGATCCGTTGCCAGTAGTTCTCGTTTAACTTTATAGTACTCTGTTATTAAACACTCACTCAAACCTACTACTCTATTTGGAATGCACTGAGGTATAATACATTAAATTTTGAAAAATTATCAATTTTCACTTTTTTACATTTCCTAAAAGGTCGAATATTTCTATTTAAAATTATACATGTTTCTAAGAAATATGATAATTAGAAGTATTTTTATTAATTTTTGTGACGAAGTTACTCCTGAACGCGCATCAAATGAGTTCTGCTAGGAGCACGTATGTTTCCACTTGCATAAGTTTCTGATGAGCGCGAACACATATGATGTTCAAGTGGAAAAATTAAAGTGTATTAGGCATATCCAAACGTACACGTCTTTTAGATTTCAAAAGCAAAAACAGAGAAAAAAAAGTTAAGTAATGGTTAAGTAAACCTAAATGGTTGCTACCGACTCACCGACATTTTAATATCAAAATTTTAAAGGTATTATGGTAAGACTCTATCAGAAATAATATTAAAGATCTACACGGATGAAAACTGATTTTTGGGTTGTTTATTTTCATCTGTCTTCAAACGAGAGTCCTCAACATGGATCGTGTCCTGAGGGTATAAATTCATCATGCAAGTTTCAAAAGGCAGAAGCTAAATTTATCAAAAGGCACCATGATCATAAACACATACACACGTACTATATACCATAATTAATCAAATGAAACCAATTTTAAGAAATCTAGGTGATCCTATGTAATTAAGAGAATGTTTACATGGAAAAACTCAGAACCCCCAAATAAATCAGTTGATAACACCATAGGGTCAGTGATTCCAAAATCTACATTTGTGGAATTAAAAACTCTAAAATTAGGGGTAAATATGGCTATTATACAGTTCATTATGAGTCATGTAGCAAAATTAGTGATCTTAAAACATTGTGATGTTGAAACAAGTTGTAACTGTGCGTCACGCTACAAAAAGTTAGATATACGTAGGATTCGTGTAGCCAAACAAATGCATCTTCAGATTGTAATAAAAGGCTAAATTGTTAAAAATAATGAAAAAAGAATTATGAGAGAAGAGTCTTTTGTCGGAGCAGATGGTAAAGAAAATGCTTCATATGTTTCTAGAAAGAACCAAAAAAAGTAAATGCTCAATAATTACAAATTTTTTACTCTATAGCCTGTTTTCTCAAAATGTAATATTTTTCACTTTATGTACCTTTTTCTCAAAAACTACGCATTATATAATCCTCAACTTTTCAGTTAGCATATTTTTAATACGTTTACACATTCTAATGGAGATAATTAGGTATTCTAGCAAAATATTTTGGGTAACATTTTTTTTAACGTTTGTTTTAGGGAAAAAAGTTAGACATTTAAAAAAAAATTCATAATTACTCTAATATTTATCAAAAAGCGAAAATCCTTTGTTACAGTTTTATTCATAGTACACATAACCTACGGTAAAAATTTTATCCATTAAAAGTTATTAGTTTCTAATAAAAAAAGGTACATAAACTTACGCAATTTAACATGGGCTTCTATGGACGTGCCCGGCCCCCTTGACTACTTTTCCTACATATGATAATAAGTATTCAAGGTTAAAAAACTTCAACATTAGGGTGTCCAAGATTTAATTAATATTATTTATCATTTTCCATGCAATTTTTTTTTTAAGAAATAAATACGAGGGCTATTTTTTTAAGAAAGGTCCATTTGTCTTTTGAAAAATAATAACAATATTTTGTTTCAAAAAACCTTTATTTTAGGATTGCACATACTTTTCTACATAGTTGACGAGTTTATTAATGCACTTGCCATACCTTAGAACTAAGTTTTGAAAATCCTCTTCAAAAAAAGTCTGCCGCCTGGTCGAACAGCCAGGAGTTCACGGACGCTTTAACTTCTTCGTTGTCACTGAAGCGCTTCCCACCAAGTCTGTGTTTAAGGTACCGGAAAAGGTGGAAATCGTTAGAGGAGCAGGGTTGGGACTGTATGGTGCATGGTCCAAAACCTCCAAGCCAAAAAAATCGATTATGTCTCGAGTCGTTCGAAAAGTGCGAGGCCTTAAGTTATCGAGGAGGAACAAAACACCTTTTGACAGCCTGCCCCGCCGTTAAGAAGTTAAAGGGTGTTGTTAGATCTGTAACACTGGTATAATACTTCAAATGAGTGATTTCAAAATTTAAGAACACTGTATAAGTACAATTCAAGTCTCTGCGTAAAAAAAATGCACATTACACGGCGAATATGCCTAAAAATAAAAAAGGCAGTTTAAAAGTACAGGTGCACACTTAACACGCCAGAATATACGTTATATAGAATTCAGATTATTTTTCATAACATTTAGATATTTGTTAATTCCTGATGCTTAGTAAAAAATTTATTGTGTCCATAAAATTATGTTATAAACTACTTCATTGCGATAAACAATGCCATAAGATATCTACTGGAGATGTAAAGAACATTTGTATCTCCTGCAGAACAATATTTTCCATTTTACTTAGAAAGGAATCAATTATGACTATAAAGAATAAGAATGACGTTTTTCCAAAATATTTTCTATTAAGTATGTAAACATCAATCCAACTACAGTGGAATAGACAAAAGATTGCAAAACATACATGGAATTTTCTATATTAAGCATGCTTTACCATTATTTGTATATTGATAAATACACTGAAGTGCCACTGAATTAGGGATATCTACCTAGTAACGAGTTAGGCCTACTCTGGTCTTGATAATGGCTGCCACATGACGAGGCATAGATTCAACTAGTTTCTGGAAACGTTTCACAGGAATGACGTGCCAAATATAGGCCACAGCTGTCCGTAATTCAGTAAAAGTCGTTGGTGCTGTGTGATGGCCTTTCACTGCTTGTTCCAAAACATTTCAAAGATGCTCAAAAGGATTTAAGTATGGGCTTCTAGGTGGTCCATTTATGATAGAAAAGTCAGTGCATTGCTCATCCCATCATCCAGTATCCAACCGGGACTTGTGAGAGGTACAGTTGTCCTGCTGGAATACTCTATTACCATACAGATAACAAAACAGCATAAATGGATGAATGGATGGAGGTGATCCCCCAGAAATTCTACGTACCTAATTGCATTGAGGAAGGTTGGTATACGCACCAAAGATCCTAAACTGTGCCACAAAAAAAGCCCCAGACCATGTTTGAGCCACCATGCCCTTGTATAGTTCCAACCTGGCATGCAGGACCCATGGCTTCTTGAGTGATGTCATTTTCTCAGCCTCCTGTCAGCGTTAAGTAGTAGGAATCGAGACTTATCACTCTATGCTACTCGTTTCCAGTCCTCTACACTCCAGTCTCTGTGCTCTCTTGCCCAGACAAGATGAACAGCCCGTTGGCGAGCATTGAGCAATGGTACTCTCGTAGGTCGACGGCTCCCGAAACCAATACGGTGAAGTGATCGTTGCACAGTCCGTTTACTGACTGTACGACTGCCATCTTCATTCAAATGGGTGGTAATTTTAGCTAATGTTTTGGCTTCGCTGGCTACATACAATACGCCTGAGCCATCTTTCACCTCGCACTATCAAGGCTAATTGTCCTTTGCAGTTTTCCCGATCACTAGTTTTTTGTCCACCATCTATCTATTCTTAATATACTTTTGACACTGTCGACCTTGAAAATCCTCGCTGTCTGACGCTTTCGAAATTGAATGGCTAATGCGCCGTGCACCTACGATTTGTCCGCGATCGAAGGCGTCTAAATCAGGCAGTTTCAACTAATACTGGAAATTCCAACACAGCTAATTCAGAACAAACACAGTACGCGCTATATATGCAATTACCACAGCGCTCTCACTTGAGCATTAATGATGCGCAGCGCTACACAATTTGCATACCCCATGCTATCCCTAATTCAGTAGAACATGTTTGAATATATATTATTCATACTATTCAAATTCCCTTCATGGAATACGAAGAAAAATTAGAATTTAAAATCAAAACTTTAAGGGAAATGGTTAAAAGTTCAGGAACATAATCCACATTTTTTGTTCTTCTTTTGAAATGTCTTTTATTTATAAAACTATTTGATATTTTAATAGTGAAAAGCATATATTTCTGTTTAACCAAAGATGACCAACCTAACTTCTGAGTCTTCATACTCAACTCCATATGCCACCTCATCTCTGCTCTCATTGCTGCTGCTTTCAATGGCTGGGCAGAAGCACACCCCTAACACCAAAACAGAAATTAAGGATTCATATGATTATATTGTTGGTAAGTTATTTTCATTTTTATCTTGTATTTCAAGAGAGAATTACAGTCCACATTATATTATATTTGTTATATCCCAAATAAACCAACATTTTATCATTTTTATTGTTTCGGTCTTCCTGTAAGTATAAGATTAAGATTAAATTTTATATAATTTTTAAATTGATAGAGCCAATTCGAGTCACTTCTCGATTCTCACTTATTTCGTTTCGATCTTGAATAGTGCTCAATTATTTCTAAAATTTTCTTATTTCTGTGCTACCTCATTTAAATTATCAATTTTTCTGAGCTCAAACATAGTACTTAAAATCCAACAATCAGCTATACTATTTTTGTGGTTATTTTAAGCCAATAAAATGATTATATAATTAAAGATATTATTTTTGTAAAATGTATCACTAAAAACTTACAATTATAACTCAGCAAAAAAATAAAACTATAAGCAACGCACTAAAGTACTAAAAGTCATGGATACCTTTTAACGTCTTAAAAGACCTTCTTTTGCCTAGTGGAAAACAGCCATGTGACGTGGCATTCTCACCTAAGTCATTGAAAGCTCCAGTGGAAATACTTAGCCATGCTGCGGTCTCTACAGCCATTTATAGCTCATTTATTGGTGCAGGACTTTCTGCAAGCATTGACCTTTCAACTATGCCGCATGTATGTTCCATACGATTCATATCTGGAAAATTGGGTGGCCAAAAAGTAATAAATTAATAATTGTAGAGCGCATACATTTGAATGAAAAATAGAAAGAAATCTTAGTTTAGGAAAACGAGAATTACTTATTAATTTATTGCGATTTTACTAATTGACCATACTCCTACGAAATTCATGGAAAAATAATGTATAAAAATGTAATAAGTCCACTTGTAAGTCCGAGCCGTAATATATTCACATGCATTGCATTTTTCTGGTCGTACGGCTATAATCGTGTCAAAAAACATTTCACATAACTGCAAACGAAAATATTGTCAATGCACGCTCCATTTACACACTTCTTACGCGATATTCTATGTGGATATTTCCAAATTGCTATCCCACATCACTTTCATCATTTCAGTGGGTATAATTTCTGTAATATTGTACGGGTTCTAATTCACGATTTATGAAGGAAAAATAATTTTGCTGTGATATTATAAGATTATAAAACCTATTCTGAAGAAACTGCTATAAATATTAATGAGAGTTACTATTTAAAGTGAAATGAAGATGAAAGATGGTGATAAGCAGAGATGCGCAGATTAAGGCGTTGGATACAGATATTAATATGTTAATATTAGAATGGTCGTAATTCAAGATGAAAGAATTAAGACTGGCTGTTCGAGGACTCGTAATATTGCTAATAATCAGTTATTGATAATAAGTATAAATTTATATTCTAGATCAGCGGTTCTTAAACTTTCGATTGCCACGATTATGTGTCAGCGTGACACCGCGGACCCCCTAGATTGTGAACACCTCTCCCCGACATAATATTCTTGATCAAAATACAAGTTCTAGCAGAGTTTTTTCATTTGGGATATTTTAGTGATTTAGTCGAGAATAATACATCTTCGAACTTTTCCACAAGGTCTTTCAGAGTCTGTAAAAGAGGAAAATCTCAATATTACGTAAGAGACTCCCCAAACCTCCTAGAAAGGTACTGTGTACACTCAGGGTTCCATGGACCACAGTTTATAAGAACCCCTCTGTTATTGTTATTTGAATTAGTATTTAAACTGATATTCTCCCCATAGCTTACGTCGAGTTTATATAGTGATTAGGAAATCATAATAAAGCATATAATTTTTAAAAAAATGTCTCATGTCTTTGATGAATCCTTATTCTTTGGGGATCTAGAATCTACTACAAGATTACTACAGCAGATATTTAAATTCGAGAGGTTCCAATGCGTATTACATTCATAAACTTAACTCTTACTTTTTTAAGAAAAAGTAAGTGTGAAATAACTATCTCCGCATTCATACTTTTGTAGTTGGTGCAGGATCAGCGGGATCGGTGGTAGCGAGCCGTTTATCTGAAAAAAGATGTGTAACCGTTCTTCTACTTGAAGCTGGTGAATCTTCCCCCAAACTGACTGACATTCCTGTGATCAACACGTATTTTATTCGAACTAATCTGGACTGGAACTTTGAAACTACATCCCAAACACACACTGGAGATGGATTAATTAACAGAGTAAGTCTTTGATCATAAATTTGTTGTGAAAGAGATGCTATACGTATACATTTTAGATTAAATAGAAATTCATAGAGGGAATATTTTTAGTTCTCACCAAAGTATTTTTACGTTATTGTGTAAAGAAAAGACAAGAGAAAAATCCTTTACGTGTTAAGTTATTCTTGCTGATACAAATACTTGAATTTATTAGGGGAACAAATTCAAAGCAATTAAAGAAAAGAAAAGGACAAGTATTTTGAGATTTTTCTATTTTACGTTCAGAATAAACCACAATTAAAAATAATTTTTCAAGTTTTTTTTCTGGGATAAAATGTACCGTGTGAGGCATTAGTTTACCACAATGTTTCCCAAATTTTGATGTGCATAACCTTATGTGCATGAGAAGGCCGTACATGATATACCTATAGAATAAAATACATTTAATACGAAAACGGTTAAGACGAAATATCGGTTAACACGAAGTAATACAATGGTTTTGACACACTACTATGTATTTTCATGCAATTTTCCTTTTAACACAAACGGAAATCGCTTAACACGAAAAGATTTTTTTTCTTTTGGGAATGAAAATTTTTAGTATTATTGGAAAAATTCGTTGTACAAAATGATGATAATGTGAGTACAGTTCCAATTATGTCAGACACAAAGACATTTTGGCATTTTTTTAAAGCTCAGAAAATATAATTGATGCAGATTTCGACTACGAAAATGAGATGAATAATGCAGCTATCGTTCCACTTTTTCGAAATGAGGAACATCATTAAAATTATGCGCAGTTATTTAGACGCCTCTTAAAGTGGTGAAATGAATAACAAAATGGACGACATCGAACAATTTGTTGACAATTTGATTCTAAAAAAGACAATGCAAAGTAAAATATTATATTGTTTTCCAAAAGTTCAATAAATGTTTTGTTTTTCAAAAAAATTGAACATTTTGTATTAAATTTCATTAAGCTCTTGTGGGTGTTTTTGTTTCATTGTTTTTTTGTTAAATACATACATACATACAAATCTATGTAAATAAAATATACTCTAATAAACTTAATTTTGTTGAAAATATATGTTTTTTTTTTGCAATATCCTTTAACATGAAAAAATATTTCAGTCCCCTCAGTTTCGTGTTAAAAAAATGATTTTCTCTGTAGTATTAGCAGTTCAAGAAATAAAAAAGTAATACAAAAAAAATTTAAGTCAATTCCCACTAAGGTCAACAAAGAAAAATGTTATTTTAGTTACTTTTTTATTAAATAACTGCAATTTATATAAATATGTATATACATACGACAGAATCACAATATTAAGAGGCAAAATAGAAACCGACTTGACTATTATTTTTGTTTCATACAATTTTTTTTCATGAATCACATTCCCATACACAGAAATTAGACCATCCGTTGAATTCGAACCCATAACCTTTGGATTAGAAATCCGACGCGCCACCCATTGTGTTACAGGGACACAGCGAGCGATTTTCCTTTTTATTTATTATGTTGTACTATTATTTTTGTTTGTTACTATTATTGATTAATTAAGAAAACTAATGAATTAATATTTTTTAAAGAACTGTATTAATATCAAGAGTCAGCCACTACAAGTTTTAAAAAATGTATTTGAACTTGAGTGAAGAATAAGAAGTTTTTTATTAACAATTGAAAATTTGCGAACACACACAAGATATATATATATATATATATATATATTTAGGGAGAGTGTAAACTAATAGTGGGAATTAAAAAAAGATAGTGTTGAAATCCGAATTAAACTTGCCTGGCTTTTTTCTTCATGAAATAGTATTTTTCTTATATAGCCATTTAATTTTACTCGGTTCGACAAGCAAATCATTAGCTAATCTAACGTGTATCCTAACAATGTAATAAAAATGTCATTCGTACTTTTATTTTCAAAAAAAAATATTCTATATTGAAATTTTTAGCGCGTTTTTCACGTAGTGGAACAAAAGCGCTATTAGGACGCAAATTTCGTCTTCGTCTTCGTTCCATATTTTTTCGTACCTTTTTTTCAGCCAATAAGCAATTAATTGACCTCGGGTTTTCGGCATTTGGTCGCATTTGTGCCCTAGATGAGCCGAATCATATTTAAATTTTCCCACAGTTTTCCCGAATTTTCTTACAAATTTTCCTGAATTTCGCTACAAAGTTCATTAGTTGCATTATTGTAAAATACAACATGTGAAAAATGCCTAAAATTACTTGGCCATGCCAATGATTGATATCTTGTTTCTTTATAAATGTGGCTAAAAAAAATTGCAATAACCTTTTTATATAAAAAATCAATTCCATGGTTTTACAAATAAAAATAAGGTTTCTTGAAGAAAATTTAAATACTTATCTATTTGATATAAGCAGTTAGATACTTTAAAAATTAAACTAAAAGAGTAAGAGAAGCTGTTATTTTCGAAAGAATGTTTATTATTGCATTTTACGGTGATATGTTAAACGATTATAGTCATTTATTAAGATATTAATAGTAAATAACCATTCAAACTTCAAAAAACACATCTGTTTGATTTCAGAAAATCACAATGTCTGCTGGAAAAACTATAGGTGGTTCTTCGGTAATAAACGGCTTGCAAAATGTCAGAGGCAATAAAAGAGATTTTAACAACTGGGCAGCTCAAGGTGCTGTTGGGTGGAGTTTCGAAGAAGTGTTACCTTATTTTAAAAAGATGGAAAACAACACGGATTCCGAATTTGTTCGGAATGGTTTGTGAATAAATTCTTCTGCATTTTATCATATTTTTAATTAAAAATTTAAAACATATAATTTGTGAGTTACATATAAATCTTTTTGAAAATTTCCATTTTTTTTTTGGAATGAATTTATTTTAAAAAGAATTCTTTGTTTATATGTGTGAAAAATTTAGGTAGCATATCAAACATTAAATTTTTCATTATTGTTGATACTAAATCAGCTTGTATATATTCTACGTTTTCACTAATAAATGAAATTAGATATTTTTATTTGAAGATATTTGTATAATTTTTTTTCCTAAAAATAACCCTTTTAAATTATTTTAGGTTATCATGGCGTCAAAGGTCCAGTTACTGTATCTAAACCAAAATATGACTCAGAGTTAAAAACTGCCGTCCTTGAAGCTGCAAATAATATGGGTTACAAATTGGTAGATTCCAATGGACCTACACAAAACGGTAACAAAGAAAACTCTTATACTTTCTCAATTTTCAAAAACTAATGTTTCATTGAAGTATATTAAGTACGATTTTGAATTCTTCTTTCGATTTTCTACTACACACTGAATAAAAATTAACACTTACTTGTATGTATAAATAGGTTTTTACGATTTACAAGCTACGATGAAAGATGGACAAAGGTGTAGTGCAGCTAAAGCATATCTAGTGCCAAATGAAAATAGAGAAAACTTGGACATCATTTCAGGTGCACTTGTGAAAAAGGTACGGATTTTAATTGAACTGTTCACTTAAAGTATAATTCTTTTTTTATATAAATAGTATGAATTGTTGTAAATGAAGTATGACTTGTTGAAGTAAGTTGAATTGATAGTTTTGTAAATCAATCTGTTACTACAAAACTTTAATAAATTTGAGTAGATAAATGATTTTAAAATATATGAAATTAGAGGAAAAAGTTTTTATCACATTTAAGGGATATGTATATAATAGGGAGGTTGTAACGAGTCCATTAGCGCTTTTTCCCTGACAGTCCTCTTGGGGAATTACTTTCTTTAAATATTTTTTAACTAAAAGCTTCCTCCCAAAGAAGATAACGGGATATATGTAATTATGTCGTGTATTTAAGCATTAGCTTTTAGATTCGTAAGAGAGAGAGGTTAGAAGCAAAAGGACAGCGTGCAGATTAGCGTAAGATAACGTAAAGCTAGACTAGAGCACTTCGTAGATTATTTGATTAATATTAAGATTGACGATTTGATCAATTTTTTGTTAAATTGGATTCTTTCCAATTGGATTGGATTACTTTAGAAATTATCTTCAAATATAAGAAAGTGTATTGCCTGGAAGTGCTAAGTGTAAGTGATGATGCGATTTATCATAATATCTGCAATTATCTCGTCTACTTTGCTATTGCTCCCATATTTATCAATTGGTGCATTTCTTAACTTAAGTTGTTGAATTTGTGTCATTGAGAGTAGTAAATAAATTATGTTGTTTTGACTATGGCTAATTTTCCTTCTAACTCTCATACACTAATGGATAGGATAGCCCATCCATTACAAGGAGATATGCAGATTTTACCCATATTAACTATATACTTCTTTTTTATAATTCATATGCAATTGCATTATAATATAGTTTTTGTAAGAATTTATTTTTATATGGTGTATTTCTTTTTTGTTGTTGTCAAATACTAATTTAAAAATACTAACTGCAATATCTTAGAATGACTTCATTACGGAATGTAATAATGAAGAATTTTCAAATTTCTAATTATACATGTGATAGTTAAATTTCCTGACTGCGCATGCCCAAGCCGCTAGCGTTGATGTGGAGCAGGGGTGTGGGCTAACTTTTCCCGGGTAACTTCTAATTTTTTCAAGATGTTGCGGTACAACTAGTGCCGTAGGTGTAAAGAGGGCTAAAAAAATTCTGTAATAATCCTTTTAACAATATTAAAACAATCGCATCCACTGGGAAAAGCCAATTTTCCAATCTAGATGGCGGCGGTGTTCCAGTAATATGTGCGTCTTAGGTCGTATTAAAGCGGTCACTCCAAAATGTATTGATGGTCCACTGGTCTATCGCGATCGACTTAATGCCCCTTCCTGGTGTAGAGGATTGGTAACGGTACATATTTGACCTTGATACTTCAAGAGCAGTTGGCAAGTTAGTTTGTAACGCTATTTAGCTTAGCTTTTTATTCATCCTAGTTTGAGCAAGACCTTGTTGTGTTGAAGTGCCACGATCATGATAAGCTTAAAAACCGATCAGCGCATAAATTTGAAATTCCACGTGAAATTTAAAAGAACTCCAACTGAATGCTTTCAATTGTAAAAGGAGGTGTTTGGAGATAACGGCATGCCATGAAGTAAAATTTTTGAATGTCACAGACGATTTTTGGAAGGTCATAAGTTTGTTAAATATGATGAGCGTTTCTGTTGCCCTGGAACATCAAGAACTGATGAAAACATTACGAAAATTTATGAAATCTAGCGTAAAGACCGGCATTTGAGTGTTCGAATGATATCAGATATTACGAACGTTGACAGAGAGACAATAAAAAAAATTCTAAATGAAGATCTGTGTATGACGAAAGTCCGCGCGAAACTTGTACCAAAAATTCTGACAGCCGAGCAAAGAATAAACAGGAAAAACATGTGAGCTCTGACATCATGGAACGCTTCACAGCTGATTCTAAACTGATTGAAAAGGTCATCACAAATGACGAAACATTGTAATAAACGTGATGCGTTTGTTGGTGTTTGGGGTTTAAAAGAATGATCACCCATAATCAGTACAAATTCTAATTAATTGTTCTCTCATTTAAATTGATAACCCAGAATAGAAAAGGCCCACCACTACTAAGTATATGAGCAATTACACGGATAAAAGGATACTTAGTATTTGAGTGTAATTTAATTCACTTATTCTTGGAACGCCTTAGCCATCTACGGTCTAATTCATCTTAATTTCGTTATTAGTAGTACGATCTCCGGTCGTTATTATTAATCTCTATCTTATTAACTAAATCGTCAATCAGCAATATTTGATCAATCAGAAATTACTCGTCAAATAACTCTCAACTACTTTCCACTAATTTCGCGTATCTAAAAGTCAATGCTTAAATAGAACCCTTCATTAGAATAAATCGAGTCTTTTTCTTTGAGAGAAAGTTTTCAATAGAACAACAGTTAAAAATAAATAAATTTACCACAATAGGATTAGTGACAGGTTGGCGTAATGTTACATTCCTAACATTCCTCCATTACATTCTCCGTTACAACGTTAATGTTTCATTACAACCCTGAAATTAAACGACAATCTATGCACTGGAAGACGCCTCTCCCATTATCAAAGGCCAAAAAGGCTCGAATGAGCAAGCCCAAACTGAAGGTCATGCTCATCGTTTTTCCCTTGTATTATTGGTACCTCATGGTAAAATAGGTACCTCAAAGCCAAATGATAAACCAGTAGTACTACATTGAGGTACCGAGAAAGCTTTGAGAAAGAGTGAAGAAGACCGGGTCTGTGGAGCCGCAACACGTGAATTTTGGATCGACAATGCCCGGCTCGCAATGCGCTCCCTTTGAAACAGCTTTTGGTGAACAAACGCATTACTATGCTCGAGCATCCACCGTACTCACCTGATCTCGCACCATACAACTTCTTCCTGTATCAAAAAGTTATAAATGCGCATTTTCAGTCTGTAGAAGAGGTGAAGGCAAAAAAGGCAGACAAAGAAGGTTATGCCTAATGAGTTGAAGCACTGCTTTGAACATTGGAAAACTTATATGCAGCATTGTATTGATAGGGAAGGGGAAAATGTTGAAGAGGATTAAAAGTTACTTGTAAATTTTTTCTTACTAAAGCTCATTTTTAAGACTAGTTCGGTTACTTAATTGTACCCCCTTGTATCAATTGTAATTCCTGTCCTTAAAAAAATTGTTGGTTTTAAATTTTAGAAATAATTTTTCAGTAAACTCTGTTTATTCTTACTTTATTGAACAAGCAACAAAAAAATGTCAGCTGTTATTTATAATCTCAAAATTATTTCCTATTTTCACATCATTTCTTTCAAACATTTTCCATCTTCTCACCAAGGTTTTTTATCTCATTATTTTTATAATGATCTACATATTTTACCGTCAAAACTAGTTCCTATAAAAATAACTGAAGACAAAAAAGTCATCTCGGATTTGGAGATTTCAAAAAAGTGTGAACTTTTTTTTATTGATAAATTGTCTATGTTGTGTGATTACAGTTTTAATTTATTTTATTAATTATGGTTTGGATTTAGATAATAATTAAAGATCGTCAAGCTCAAGGCGTAATATTCGAATATAGAAATGAAACCCGAAGAGTAATCGCTCGGAAGGAAGTAATTGTATCTGCTGGAGCCATAAATTCTCCTAAACTTCTTATGTTGTCAGGAATTGGCCCAAGAGAAGAATTGCAAAAACATAAGGTAAGATATACAATTAGAAGGTACAATTTTTGGAATTCGTTGTTCATAAGTATCCCTGAAAGAAATAAGATTTATGTAAATATTTCAAAGAATGTCTCAGAAAAGTATACAATCTAAACATTGAATCACTTTTGTTAAAGTATTGCCATATTGTTGAAATATAGACAGTAAACATTTTAAGATATAATATCATTACAATTTAAAGTACAGATGCTAAGCGTTGAATAGTTCCTTTTTTAAATTGAAAAGAATGTGTGAAATTTATATCTTATCCGGGATTTACCATATTTTCAATATGTTTACTATTGGGTCTATCAATTTTTAATGTTTCGTGTTACTTATATATTTTAAATGCAAATGATTTCTTAACTTTACGTATTCTAATAAAAACTAAGCCATTAAGGAATCCTTCACAATTTTAAAAGGGATTTATAATAACTGGGTTTATGTAGACACATTAATTTATATTGATTTGTGTCTTTTTTCCCCTGAAAGTGTTCTAATTTTGAGTTATTATGTTACACATTAAATAAAAACAGCTTTAAGTCCATTTTATTGATGTGTAACATCTTTCCTCTCGGTTGCTGAATATTTATAGAAGGGAGTAAGCGGGGCTAATTTAATAATCTCCAAATAGTCTGTTGACTTCTGCATTTAACTCGAGTCTACTAACCACAAAGTTCAAAGTCTTTTCTTCCAGGCTTGTACTGCATGCAGCTCTTCGTGACATGATGTCATGGATAGCCATTGATCCATTCTGTGTCATAAAACCTTCTGTAATCCGGCATTCGTCTACTCTAAAACAACTCGTAATAAGGGATGTTTTAAACTATGAGCCAACTGATTCGGGACCAAGCCTCGGCTCTGTATCGTTTGACTCGACTTCTATAAGATCACGATTGGAATAATTTTAATTGTCAGATGTTATTGCCAGACATATATTTTCCGAAACACTCGGACTTTCGAACTATATACTAACTAGCGATAGTTGCTAGTTTGCATTATTATACCATGTCCGTAGTCAATGTCCAGGCCTAGGCATCTACCATATACCATGAATAAAGGCGGCAGTCGGTCGAGCCAGTTTGGGCCTAAATTTGTGAGATTGTGAATCGCATGCATTCATTTTTTACAGGTTACAGCTTGTTCGAGTATTGGACAAAGTATGCTATGTATACGTTTTGGTTAAAAGGCTCGTATGTGGGGCTTACTATTGCATGAGAGGCCTAAAATTTAAAAATTCTTAAGACGTCACCCCACTAGTGAACATTCGTATAGCTATATGGCCATATATATAATTTATATCAACGTTTTCGGCATACATTAAGTCTCACATCACAGACGACAACCCAATCGAGAGAATGCCGGCTTTCTCTAATTAGATGCGTAATGTTTAATGACTGCTTACTCCCTTAGCAATGGAACCAATCAATAACTCTCTTATTCTTTCCTTTCACATATTCCCAGTATATGCGTCGCACCTCGGCACTTGTTCTCACGCATTCCTGAAAAATAAATAATAGTTACAGTCTACCTTCACAGGGACGTCTTAAGATTTCTTAAGGCCCTGGGCCCTACACAAATGTAGGCCCCACCTATAACCCTTTAATGTAGACAGTATATAGCATACGTTGCCATATACAGTTACTCCCAAAATTGAGGGTACACCTACTTTTAAAACGGGAATCCATGTTTAGAATGAAAAAATTATATTAAATGAGGGAAATAATTAAAACCTTTAAGCATAGATGCGTTTATTAGATCATAATTCATTATTTTGAATGATAAAACAAAATATTTGATAGTTTAAACATATTTATAATAACTTATAAAGAAAATTAACATAAATTAATAGCCACAAAATTGAGAGTACATGCATCTATTTTCTTGCATAAATCATGAATAATAAAGAGTTAATATTTAGTAGCATAACCTTTTGCTGATATAACAGATTCCAATCGCCGAGGCATCGATTCCACAAGATGTCTAGTGGTCTCGGGAGCAATATTCAGCCATTCTTCTTGCAATACCAATTTCAATTGTTCCTTGCTTGTAATTTGATGTTTTTGCACAGCTCTCTCAAGGTGGGACCACAGATTCTCGATAACATTTAAGTCGGGAGACTGTGAAGGTGCATTAAGTTGATTCCGACAATGATAAAGCAGCCATTCTTTTACAACAAACGCAGTGTGCTTGGGGTCATTGTCTTGTTGGAATATGAAATTCGACCCCAGTCCCAATTTATCAGCTTTTTCTTTCAAATTATTTTGCAGTATATTAAGATAAGCCATCTTGTGCATGATTCCATCAATGAATACTAGCTTTCCCACCCCCGACGCAACCATACACCCCCAAGCCATCACCGACCCACCTCCGGTGCTCCACAGTAGGAATTGTGTGTTTTGGGTGGTGTAAGGTATTTGGCTTACGCCACACCATACGACGACCGTCACTGCCGAAGATGTTGAACTTACTCTCATCGCTAAAAATGACTTCGTTCCAAAACTGTTGAGGCTTTAAAATATGTTCTTTAGCGAATTTCAATCGCTTGACTCTATTCCTCTTACCAATTAAGGCATTTTCGAGCTACTCTACCATTATAGCCAGCCTTTCTTAGGACTCTTAGTACCGTTTCTGCAGAAACAGATCGACCTAAGGTATTAGAGGCACTGGCCGCAATTTTAGGAACACTAATTTTAGGATCAATCTTCACTTAATGTATAACTCTTCGCTCGGTTATAGAGTTCAGAATTTTCTTTCTCCCTCTTCCTTCTGTATATTTTCCAGCATACCAGTCTTTTTAAATTTTTGCAGGATTTTTTGGATGCAGTTAACACTTTGTCCAACTACTTTAGCAATATTCCGCAGGGATTTAACTTCATTTGACAGTTTAATAACAAGTTTTCTGTCTTCGATCGTCGTTTCCTTCCGATTCTCCATTTTAATCAAGACATCCAATTACAAACACAAATTTGTTACCAGATAGCCTTTAAAAGCTTTTCTTTATCATAGATCTATTATCAAATTTCTATTTAAAAAATTACTGGTAGTTTTGCATAGTGATTAAAGAAGTGTACCCTCAATTTTGTGACATTAAAATAGTGTAGTTTTTCTTTCGAACCTTCATATTTTTGTTTCAATCAATTTCCACGTCTTACATTTAATGTTATTTGGAAGAGTAATGTATGCATTTTGAATGTACACAAGGGCGTTAACATAGCGCATTAATTTCTACACCTGGTGATCCGATGGTGAATTCGGAATTAAGTGTACTCTCAATTTTGGGAGTCACTGTATTCGTACAAACAATAACCCGAAGCAAATAAATATGTATATGACTTTAAATCGCACAAACCGGTGCTACCGTCTACCGCCTTTAAATGAGTAATGATTCTGTGTATAATGGTAGGTATAGACCTGTACCTGGACGACGGCTATCACATGTAGCCACAGTTGGCATATCATCCGAAATTCCCAGGTTTTTGGAGAATACAACCGGGGAAAAACATTTGACAGTTGAAATTATTTGAATAATGATCTTAAGGCTGAGTCGAGAATGAAGACGAGCCCATGCCTTAAGACGGCCCTGTACCCACAAACTTTTAAACTTTGCACCAGGAATTAGAGATCCTACTGTATATTGTAACAGTCTTCTAATAAATAGAAGCCCAGTGGCTGAATGGTTAGTGCATCGCGCTTCTGCACCACAGGTCCGAGGTTCAAACCCCGGGCTGGGCAAGGTTGACTCAGCCTTTCATCCCATCATCGGGTCGATAAAATGAGAACCAAGCTTACTTGGGGACCAAACACTGGGGGTTTCGCTTCAGGCTGACCACCTGATCGGAACAACTGCTCATGCACCCCAGCGCCCAATGGTCACGTATACTGAGATGGGCACAGTAGGCCTTCGCCCTCATGGGCTGTTGCGCTACTGAGTTTTGAGTTCTTCCAATAAATAAATAAAAATTAATGAATTTCAGTCACTGTCTTATTAAACAAAAGACTTAAAGTGTAAGGAATACGTTATCACCTCTTAAAAATATATTATTCCATGGCTGAATTTTCATTTGTTTTAGATTCCAGTTATTGCTGACCTCCCAGTGGGTCGAAATTTACAAGAGCAATACGGAACTATGTTGAATTTCGAACTGGGTGATCAAATCCAACTCTTTTCTCAGAAAATAAATGACATTCATAACATACAGGAATACATAGAATCAAAGAGCGGTAAGCAAATTTTAGAATTATTTGTATTATAAAAATTTTCATAAAGAGAAGAGATTTCTTATAACTATGAGTATATTCCCAAATAATACAATAAAATTCTGATAATAAGTTCCCTCTATTTCAAAAATTGGACTATCTCTTAAATACAAGGTGTCCCAAAAATATCCCCCAAATTCTTCACAGCCAGATTCCTCGTTGGGAGTACATAAAAAATGACCAAAGAACTGGACCTGTACGATCGATAGTTTTCGAGTAAAATATGGTAAATGATTAGGATGAATGATAATACATGATAATTCCTGATGGGACTCGGGAGCAATTCTGTGCTCCTGTATGGGGCATTCCCCGGCCGCTGGATTGGAAGCGGGCGAGAGTTTGGGAGCTATTTTTGGGACACCCTGTATAAGGGGAGTATAACAAAGATAATTAGCAAAATATTCCGTAGGAATCATTCCAGTAAAATCTAGAATCATACCTTCCTGGTTAAAATATAAGGATTGAAATGTGTGTGTAGACTTCCCGATCTGATCGATTGACGATGATAATCGAAATTAGCTAGATACATTCATAAACACTCCTTAAAACACAACGTTTATTAGTCACAAACACGACTAATAACAAGTTAGTAAATAAGTTTATAACCGATACTCAAAAATAACTCCGGCGGCTAGCTCAAATAATTTTAATTGTAAAACATTATAATTGAGCACAGTTAGAATTACATAAAAACAGGAAAAACTATGCAAATACTAAGGGGTTTGAGTGGGCGGACATTGGCACATCCTTCCTTCCCCGAGGCGGCAGGCTGACTGGTTAAGTGTCCACATGGCCAGGAGAGGGCGCTCTATTATCATCCGTTACAAGTTAAGTTATTTACAAAAGTCTAAGTATTTATACATGAAGATCTTCATATCTTAACCTCGCTTCACATGTGGCGAAGGTCGTCACAGCGCCGCCACATGTGTAAGCGATCTTGAATAAAAAAATACTTCGGAAGCATAATTTTAAAAAAATATAAGAAAAACAATATGTATCTAAAATTGTTAGATATCTTTAAATTACGCTTAATCTTGAAGGATGGTTTAATTTGAAATGGAGCAAATCTCTATTATATATATTTTATGATAGATAAAAATTTATAATCACACATTCCAGATTGACTTGATTGATTGTTTATTAACGACGCACTATGAATCAATATGGTGAAGCTAATGGTGAGGAATTTTATAATTCTGATTCAGGCCAAGTGACAAGAACGACATCAGAGATGGCACTCCATTCCCCTTACTTGAATGCTAAGCCAACGTAAACAGTTTTAACATTCAGAAGCTGCTCTATATGACCGGTCCTCAGTGGCATAGTATTCTAGAAAAATAAGAGGGAAGGTGCCCCCTCAGGTGTCATCCTCGTGACCTGGCCGTTGTTCAAATTTATAAGGTCCGTCACCAAAGCCCGCGTGTGGCTTCAGAGTGTATTGCTTAAAATCAAATCAAATCACTCCAGAAAAAAAAGCTTTGTTTTATTTTTTAAATATTAATAAACACATCATCAATACTGACCAAAATGCTGTATTTTTTCATTAATATAATTAATTTTTGTCGAAATTAGTGGATTGATTGCTTTACTACACTTCTCATTATAATCGAACTCATTTTGAAGTATAATAACTTAACAATCCATCGTTTTTGTAAAAAATATATTTAGAAAATTAAACGTTTATAAGACACAAATACAAATATTTTCTAAATAATATAAAAGACATTCCAAGTAAATACGGACAATAAAATAGAACAGTAAATTTTAGGGAGGAAATATATGGTTTAAGCTATTTTTTCAGTTTTTGAACCATTGTTTAGTAATTTTTTTAATATTTATTTCTAATTTACAACAAAATAAACAAAAACAAGTATAATTAAAAGTTTCTTATAAGTTACAGAAGGTCGTTCGCACTTCATGGAAATGATTTTGATAGTTAATTTGTATCTATAAATGCAGTACATTTTATGGAGATTTGCTCCTATCCGATAGCCATGATTCTTGACAATAGTTCTAGCTCTCGAATTTTCCATGAAGGTAAACTTTATCTTAGTTCTGTCTTACTCCATTTCTCTTGAACCGTTTTCCAAAGTCCGCTCAGTGTTCTTGGATGCCGTTTTAATTAGCCGAAAGCACAGAAGTCCATTAGAGAGGGATCAGTTAATTCTGCAGGCATTTCATTAAATGGAATATCCTTTTTATTCCTGTTTCTGATTCTTTCTTGGCTAAATAAGTGGCAGGTGACTAGAGGCTTTATCTATGTGAAGCTCAACTTTATCAACGTTCTTTTCATATAAGGCTGGAATTCCTTCGTTAAAAATTGATTTTAAAATATTCTGCTGACAGTAGAATGAATTAATTTTGGCTTCATTTGAGACTTTTTCTTGTTTTTAAATTTACCGTTGTAACAAAATCCTGTAACTATCATGAATCCCTTTGGAAATTTTCTAATACACTGATGAATCCATTTCTTGTGGTCATTCCCGCCAGCTGAGCAATAGAAAATTGATTTTCTTTTATTACAGTGACTTAAATATACTCATCCATCATCGAGTGTTACCACAAATTTCCGTTTGTCAACAGCTAAGTGTTATTCATATAATTTTCTACATTTTTTTTTCTTTCAGCAATATGTTTTGGCAAAAGCAGATGCGCACTTTAGGTTTAAACATCCTTTTAAACTTTAAATTTTTACGAATTTTACTTACAGTACCGGAACACATTCCTGATTTTGGAGCAAAGAGTTTTAGAATAGGCGGATTTTTTTTAGGATAAGAGACTTTCCTTTCTTGATAGTTGTCTGCGTTTGAACAGTCTTAGGATGAGGATTTGTGATCATGTTTTCATTTTTACTTTCAGCAAGTCATTTTTATCCTTTCAAATTTAGTATATTATAAGTAACTTTTTTTTAATTGTAATAAGCGAGATTTGTACACTGTTTTATAATTTGTTGATACGAATATTTCTCCTCGGAAAGCACAGTTACATAACTTTCGAGTCATCCATCAATTTTGGAAGTCATTTTCAAAATGAGTTCTTACGAATGTTGTTGCATAGTGGGAATTGAATGACATTTTATAAATCTTATACTAAAATTTCTTGTTAGATTATTTTGACTATTGAACATGTGATTTTTTCCCCATTTCTGTTATACATACAATTTTATGACTATGTTACTCAAAAAGACGGCTGGGTGGCATAGTTGGTTTGGCTTTGGTCTAGTTAACCCTAGTTTTGGGGATTCGTCTTCGGCCCAAGTTGACTGATTCAAGATACAAAAAATCGACAATGTCCATGTAATATGAATATGTGGCCTTTTAAAAATCCTCAGACTGCCTGTTTGGCTTGCGTACTCTCAGTAAAATTAAATTCTGCGTACATTTTTTCATTGTCAGAGCCCAATTTCATTCCCTATGAGGAGGAAACTGGGCGTCAAAAATAAATTGTGGCAATTGAGATATTCATCTATGTCAGGGGTGCCCAAACCAAATCGGTTGGTGGGACAAGTAAAAATTTACCAATCTGAGGTGGGCCGCACATATCAAAATAAAACAACAAATCATTCAAAATATTTTACTATCGTACAACATTCAAAATATTTTAATACCTTACTGTTAAAGTGACACTTGTTTTTGTATTTTACTTGAGATTTTTTTAAATCAACGGATAATATAGTCAACGCGCATCGTAGTTGATTGGTCGTGTATCCATCGAGCAACCTATTGCGATATTTTGTTTTTATCAGGTTAAATTGGCGAAAAAATAACTCGCAGCGGTAAATAGTTCCAAATGGTGATGACCAATTATTTTAAATTTGGAAATTTATCTTCGAGAATATATTTTTCATAATATTCAATCTTATTCTCTTAGCACAGGTTTTTTTTTAGCTCGATACTCTATTGTAATTCTATTAGCTCCATTTGCAAATTTAGAGGAGCTGATTCCACCTCTACATTAAATGGAGCTAAAAATATTGTAAACATTTATTTTCTTATTGCTTGGGAATTAAATGAAGGGGGGGGGAGATTTATTTCGGAAAAATTGCACAGGGAGAGGTAAGGGTGAATCAAAACACGATTTTTTTCGATTCAACTCTCTGTAGTCCAAATGTCTAAAATAATATAAACAGTTAGAAGCGCTTCAATTGGGCCTGTTTGGGCATGTCTGATCTATACAGTGTCACATTAAAAAGTGATACCAGCTTCCGGGGAATGTACTAGATTAGCAATGGTAATTACCAATCCACAGCCCCATTCGAAAGGGGGGAGGGAATATTACTCAGGAATATGATAATATTTTGTCTGGTAATGTACAATTTCTCATTGTAATTTCACTCATTTCGTATTAATATAAATTTGGTTTATTTACAAGAATATTTTAAAAATTGAAGTTTTTTCTATTTGATAATAAATGAATGTGGATTTCTCAGAAGAAAATGTATCATCTTGCTCCTAAAATGAGTTAAATCCCTTAAGCACGATCAATTTTTTTACTCAAAATGTTCCTAAAAAGGCACATATTTGTATCGCATTTAATAAAGCATAATACTAAACAAAATGCGATAATGGAGAAGAATTTTATTTTAATTTTCAATTGTATATAAAAGTTTTCACTCTATTTCTTATTTTATAATTGTGGAACACAAAACCCCTAAATCTTTGCTTTTTATAAGTACACTCTGCATGCTATGTGAAGAATGTTTCACAGATATATCTTAAAAATATTTCTCTCATACGAAAAAATTCCATGTCCGTAACTTTTTTTCAAACGATTGAGGATTTTGTGTGCGTATGCATAAATATGTATGCATATATATGTATGCTCACAAAATTTGAAACATAGTGTAGTACTAAGTTTTACACTGCACTGGGGGAGGGGGGGCAGAGATAATATCGGCTTTTTATGATTATTATCTTTTCATTTTCATTTCTTCTCAAGAAACAAATTGAATATTGCCTTGCCAAGCCCTGTTCTTTGTCGAACATATTTTCAAGAATCTAAATTCCTGGCTTCAATAAAAAATCCCTGCCTTCACCGCAAAGAAAATACCGGATGCGAAGTATTTTAGTACCATGAACACAAACTGCATCTCTTAAAATCGCTATCATTAATAATCTAAGAAGAATTAAAAATATGGGAAAAGCAAAGATAGAAAGAAAAAATGTCAGTGCCCGTATGGCATACGGGCAAACGAGTTAAAGGGTCTAACTCCTGGAGATTCCTTTAGTCTTGTCTCCTGGATTCTTTAAATTCTTAAATTTAATGTTAATCCTATTGCATTTCCAATTTTCTTCCTTGAACCTAGACTAGTGCATCGATTTGAATGCAACAAGGTTCATCTTAAAGAGCAAAATAGTAATAATAATAATAATAATAATAAGTTTTTCTGAGCCACATATTTTTCTAATATGAGAATTTTTTTCTATAAATATTTCTTAAGAATACTGGAATTAAAAATTTAAAAGGGGGGTATTTTAAAATAAACATTATAATCGTTTCAGAAATCGGTTCAAAATTTTTATAGTAAGGAAACCTTTACTATATTTTTTGCTGTTTCGAATGTCTTTTGTTGCATTCAAATCTAAGCACTAGTTTTTATTTGAGAAAGAAAGTAAAATTTCTAAACAGAAAATTCAAAATGACAGATTGATAAAAATCTTATCAAATATAATTTTTTTCAGAAAGTATGGTTATTGTTAAATAGCGTTTACTTAATGAATAGACTTCTATTTTATCAAAAATGCAACAAAAAAAATATTTGCTTCAAAAAATGACTTAAAGAAATTATATATATATAACTTGGAATATTCTCTAAATAGAAAATATTTTTAAAAAATCTCATATAATGGTATTCGAATTATAACACAAACCTCGAATTATAACCACTCACACAAAACTAAGCAAGATCTTAAACCGATGTAAATGTACTTTGAATAAAAGTAGTTACGCATGTCCAGAGCTTTAAAAAAGAATTTTTAAATATCAAAACCACAGACACGTGTTTATGTTATCTCGTTTTAGTACATCTAGCAGTTTATGTATAAACGTCAATTCTATTCAAGGTTAGATAAGGAAACACTTTTAAAGTTTTAAAACTATACCGAATGGAAAAGAAAAAATCCAACATTTTTTTATTAATTTGAACGGTTCTAATTTGAATGGTTTTTCTAAAAAATACATGCATTTTTGGTACTTTTATGAAAAAAATATTCAATATTCAAATAATTTATATAAAATAATATTGAAGTTTTCTCAAACTATTTTAAACATATATTTTAAGATCAAAATATACCTATTAAGGCTAATTTTAATTCTAAGTTTGATGGCACGCTGATATTTTTTATCCTTGTGTTTTAAACGGTATTTTTTTAAAAACAATTTTTTAAATATTTTAATTAGATGAATTATATTTTTTTCTTCTTATTTCAATAAAATAACATTTCTTACAGGCAATGTTTTTTTTTCAAGTAATGTTTTGGAAAAATATTTGTACAAATACTGTTTTCTCTCAATTCGATCATAATTGAAAGGAAATTGAATTATTACGCTAATGATAAATTAAATCAAATCTGCGCTTAAGATACATTTTGATTACGAGAATACAAATTTTATATAGCTGATTTATTACTTTGAAAAATACGAATATTCTTGATCTAAGCAAATAATATTTAACTTTTTCGTGATTCAAGTGATTTGCTTTTCTTTCATTTCATTGAATCATTTCCATCGAATTACGTCTTCGAGACATTTGAAATATTCAGTTTACTAAATATATATAATTAGATTGTTAATAAAATAAAATTATTACTTAAAGCTACAGTGAAAAGGAAAAAGAAAGGGATTCCAAATTTAAAAGAAATAAGGGAAAAAAATTCAGCATTGATGAGATGATTTGTAACACACTGCGTGACACTAAAAATGCAACACTAAAAGGGAGAGGCCACAAAGGTAAGGAATTCAGCAAACAGAGAACAAGACAATAATGAATTATTTTTATTTTCAAATGATACTCGTAAGACACTGAGAACAACAGCTCAGTCGATTGGTGGACCACTGTGGAAGGTAATACAAATACGCACGAAGCAACACGATTAAGTACAGAGTTGAAGAGTACAGATGAGAGAGAGGTCCTGAGGAAGGATTCTCTGTTACCTGTTAACTATTTGCCACAATTTGTCTTTAAGACATGGGGAACTCAAAGCAAGCAAGTAGATTTGAATCACGTCTCAGATAGGACCAATTGGTAAGAAATCAGATTGGTGACAAGGGAAGCATTGGTATATCTTACAGAGACGTTAGAGGCTTGGGTTTAAGGTATGTGCACTCGAGTGTTATCCTGCTGGTTAAGGGCATTGGAGACTTTACCAAAGGAACGGAAGTGTCATTGGTAGCAGCATATCATCCACTTATCATTGTATCGTCACAGTGCCCTGAATATGAACCAGGGGTGACTCATATTAACGTACACGATGACATCCTAAACCTTGATGCCGGATTGGAGTGTTTTGTAAATGTGATCGGATGGGATCTGTCACCACGTTGGTAACGCATTTATACATGGAGAAAATCATTGGGCAAAAAGAAACGTGACTCGGTCTGAAAACATGACCCTGTGCCGTTCAGTCCTTTGCAAGTCTCTAGAACGGAGCTACTGCAAACGGAGTCGTCTGTACTTGGAATCAATGATAGTCTTCTTAATGGATTGCATGTGTTGAAAACAATCAAAGGTAAGCGTTTTGGTGGATATGAGAACATCAAAGGTGGGCTGCATTCTCTAAAAAAATGGAGTCCAAAGTGGTTTGTAGTGTTACTATCTCTTGTCGACAGATTCGTCAATCTA
This sequence comes from Trichonephila clavata, assembly GCA_019973975.1. Classification (NCBI taxonomy): domain Eukaryota; kingdom Metazoa; phylum Arthropoda; class Arachnida; order Araneae; family Nephilidae; genus Trichonephila; species Trichonephila clavata. Next base: position 3,756 of record BMAO01007015.1, on the reverse strand, counting down.
CGTATTTTGACGTTGTTCTGGCCATAATTCCCAATCACTTAGAAACCTCTCAAACTTGCCACATTCTCTGGTTTCAACCAGCTTTACTACGTTCGGTGCTCCCTGTGCAAATCTAGATGGGTATCAAATGAGATTTGACGGATGAACCGACATGTATTCTCATTCTAATCAAGATATCCCTCTTAAAATCGTCTGCCTGTTGGAACTGTCTTCGTTGGCGGTGGCCGAGCTTTTACTGTTATTATAGCTATCCTCTGAAACAAAAAAAATACACATTTACTTTCCGGATAGAAACCATGGCCAGGATATTGCCATTCTTCAGGTTCCCTACCTTATAACTTTCTGAACGAGGGTCAGAAGCAGAATGTATTACATTTTTACTACTCAAGGTCACTTACTTTGAAATCTACATAATTTTCTTGTCCCTCCTTGGTGTTGTTTTTTCAACATATAGTGAATGACAATTTTAGAAGACAACTGAGAAAAGATTCAATAAGATCGTAAATAATTAAACGCCAGGTGTAAACATTTTAGTAAAATCTGGAGAAAATAATCAAGACGTAACGCAAATCAAAACCAACGAAAACCCTTTTCGATATCGAAAGTCACATTCAGTTAATTTTAACTTGAAAATAACAATTATACTATACCATGTTTTGGAAAATTTATAGCTAAAAATGTACTTGGTATAAGTAAACACAAATTAAACAAGTACTATAGAAAATTAAATCATATTTCCTACTTTAAAAGGATAAATAGAAATTATTTGATTAACGGTTGAAAATGTTAACAAGGTGTATATATATAAGTAAATAAACATATATATAGGGAGAGAGTGAACTAATAGTAAGAATTGAAAAAAGCATGATTTGTCTGCATTGCTGTAACAATGCACATCCGGTTTGGCTAGTTCGGTAAAGAAACCGGTTTTCGTCACCAACTTTTGTCATTGTTTTAACAGTTATATTGTTATAAAAATGGAGACGAATCTAAGTTGGCGTTGAAAACTGGTTATTAATTAAATTAATTTAAATTAATGAATTATTATTTTTAAAAAACTGTATTAGCATCAAGTGTCATCCAGTACAAGTTTAAAAAAATATTTGAACTTGATTGGATAAATAGAAAGTATTTCATTAACGATTGTATATATAAATTAGAATAAGATAAATATATAAACATATAGAGAGTGTGAGCTAACACTAGGAATTAAAACAAAGAAGCGGTTTTAGTTAATAGCTAGAGCAAATGAGCAAATCTTTTATTCTCGAAAACCGTGTTAGCTTTGATTTTGAAAAAAACAGTTATAATATATCAGTTTTCTCAAAAAGAATGAGACAAAAAAATGTACAATTCGTTGTGTTTTTTTAAATTGAAATAAATACTATTTATATAACCTTTAGATTATTATAAAGATGACTACGAAAATATTTAATTCATATTTAAATTAAAATAAACTTATGAGAAATAGAATTTTTTAATGCATCAAAATGTAGGACAAAAAAAAGTCAAAGCATAAGGATTAATATATCAAATTAAAATGTGGTAAATATACTTCGTGGCAAGAAAAATATTTCATTTCTGATCAGTTTTGAACTTTTTTTTACGTGGATTTCATCAATTTTTCCATTGTTTGCGAAAAAAATTTATCTCATTTTTCTTTGAAAAAACCTTTTTAAACGGTTCTAGTCCAATATATATTTTATTTCTTGCCGTATTATTCAGTAGCGTAACGGAGAATATTAGCCCCCTTGCAAAGTCAAGTTTGGGGTTCCAATTGGTTAAAAACGTACTTGACGTTCATTAGACTTTGGACCCCTATAATTTTACCCCCCCCCCTCACGATGTGGTGGTTGCTAGGGTGTACATTATGCCACTGCTATAATCAAGTTTTTTCATAAATTTTCGGCAGGACAAGTTAGGGGATCGAGCTGGATGACTGAGAGTGTGCGACAAATGATAGAGCAGCCATAAATGGGCAATGGAGTCGTATGTTTGGGATCACTGTCCAGATGAATGTAAAAATTGTACTTTGGATAAAGCTTGCAGGAACTTTTTTTTGAAGACAATGGTTAACGATATTCAGGTAGACATGCTGGTCCTTTTTGGCCATTGATGAACTCCAGTGTTCCGATACCTACATTTAACTCACACCATGCAATCACAATTTTACCTCCATGTTTTACTGTTGCCTGAAAACTCTTTTCTCGTACACACACACCTTCGATTATCTCCTTAATTAACTTCCTTCCATTATAATGAAATTGAGTTGAATTTGCTTTAATCGGAAAACAATACATTCGACGAAAATACATTTTAATTCTTACATTGCTTTCTTACAAACTTAAGTCTTGTCTTTTGATTGGTTTTTCTGATATGTGGCTCTCTTTTGTTTACTTTAGTTGACAGCAGTAACAGACTAATCATGGTCTCAAACTCGTGTTCGGCTTTAGTTGAGGGTTTGAAACCTAATGCCATAGAAGACCTGCCAATGAAGGAAGCTGGTGTGTGTAAAATCTATAGGTGTTCATAGTCCTCAAGGTTTATAGGTGTGTCACGGGCTCGAGTCCTGATCCCCCTCAAGACCCAACATGTAGCTACGTTACATCTATTTGAAGCTCAAAACCCTCCCGTTGGTGTGGTAGCTAGGAGAGGGTGTGTTAACTCAGGTGTCGTCCCAGTGACTTAAAAATTACTTCCAAATTACGATGGTCCCTGCTAATAGCTTCATGTTGCTCCAGAATGTGTCTTGAATTAAATCAATCTGGTTATTCAGGTTTGCAACTAGCCTGATAAAATAAATTCTATGGATAATGTTCTATCGAAAAACTATATTTAGGTTTTTCTTAAATTTTTAATAGTATTACTCGTACTTGAAGAAATTTTTGGATTTATTTTAACAATATTGATAACTTTCTTTTTTTCCCCCGAGCGTTCATACCTTAATGCATTCATCCCTCTAATAGGTGAATGTGTGTGTGTGTGAAAAACGGTTACCTCGCAGTTTTTACTTTATATCAACTCGTATTCGCAATTTCAAGGATTTTTTCAGTGATTTATTCTGATTGTACTCAAACAAAAGATGTTTTCATTCTGTAACCTCCACCCGCATACTAGCCATTCCAATATTTTCATGAAACAAGCGTTAATATAGTCAAGAGATTTCAGTACTACTTGAGATAAATCAAATTATTATCTGTCTTTCATCACAGATACGTCGAGAATGAGGCAATATATTTTATCTGCTTTTACTTTTGTTCTTCATTTTGATGAATTGAAAAGTTCTTTTTTTTCAGTTTATTCAAAGTTTAAAATTTTGCAATTATCTATTTATCATATCCTAAAATCAAATAATATGATTTGATAAAAGTAATGAATCATAGAAATTTTTTGAGATAATGCAAAGTATGTCTTCACTTTCATCCAGGGGGGGGGGTCAAACGTCTTGGGAAGGGTGCCACTATCTGATAAAAAAAGTTATGCGCGTCATTTTAAACTTTTCCAACAAAAAAAAGAAAATGAAAAGGTGAAAAAACGTTACTTATAGGTTAATTTTTGAACTTTTTACGCAAATAGCACGTATTTTATGCAAGTCTTAGTAGTGGAAATTTAAAAATAATGTAACAAATAAGACAAAGTACGAACTTAAGTTTTATTGTTAAAATTTTATTTTTAGTTTTAATCAATTTGGTTAGGTATAATATAAAAATGAGTAACTAGAAAATTTAATTCTAAATAATTATTAACGTCAGTACT
>BMAO01007014.1:0-27031 GCA_019973975.1 Trichonephila clavata | reverse complement strand
TATTTCACATTAATTTTTTTATTGTTAAAATTAAATTTATTTTCTTTCTTAATATTTTAATATTAATATTTAGGTATAGAGGCAAATGCTTCTGAAGGCATACGAATTTCATAACCATTTATATTCAGCTTTACCTAGAAATAACCACGGCAACGCAAATCAAGTGGAAGAAATTGGGAGAATACTGCATTCTTATTTCGATTGATTCCAAAAAAGTCCCCTTAAAGCTTATTCAAGAAGCGACGTTGATTTCTTTTCTTTCCCTCTACCAAAGATTAAATTTGTCCAATATCTTGTACAATACGCCTTGTTTTAAATCCGGTATGATATTGGGGAAAATATTTTAAATCATATTGTAATCTATGTAGTATAAATGGATCAATCTTATGTCTTGATTGAAATAATGGAAAGTAGATATTCAATATCTAATATATTAAGAATGAATAACGTTTTTCCAAATTCAAGCCAATCCAGTTGAAGTGCATTTCTTCAAAATTTACCCCAATTCAAAACCCAAAAAATCAGAAAAAAAATTGGAATATGAATAAGCAGAGAAGAGACAATGGAGGGGGGGGGGAGAAATTTGTATTTGACGTGATCGTCGACCTTTGTTTCATACCTTGGAGAAAAAACTTGTTGCATGATGAGCATATGCATTCAGACAACCCAACGAGTGAATGGGAATCTTATTATTCGAATTATCAGATTCAGACACATACTTTGAAGGATTTATTGCATTTTTCTCTCTCAGAATAAAAATTCCTTTCAAAACACCCCAAAAAGTAAATAATTTATATCACCTGTGCATGACTAACGAAAGATTTTTTCTAAACTGCGTTTCTTCCCGAGATTAGCGGATCTGCATACAAGCCGACCCCGTTACTTTAACTTTAAAAAAAGTTCCAAAAGTTCCTTACACACGAAAATATACGGTACATGCAAAACTTAGACTAGAAAGTAAGTTGACAGTATAAATGCATACTGTAAAGGGAATAAATGTACAATTATTTTGCATAAAAGATGCGTTAACAAAAGGGCATTCTTTGACATAATTTTACTCCAAGTTCTCTCGAACAGGAACAAAGAGCTTTTATACTGACGTCACTCTTTTGAAAACACTTAAGGCGGTTTAATACTTCACTCTCCTCGCATCAATTGTTTATCAAAGCATGATGGCACAAGGCTGTTCTTTAGAATCTTTTACAATTATCGAAGCTTAGTCATCATTTTCATACATTCTACTCGCAACATTTTTTTTTGAAGTTATTTGGACTTGTATTTACCCTATAGTTTTCTCTCCTGTATCAAGTGAAGTTAAAATTTTCGACAAAATGTTTCCTATTTCTGGCATAAACAATTTTTTTGTCTAAAAGTAGAGAATAAATGGACTTTAGCAAGTTTGAATATAAATGCGATGGTTTTTAATGATGTAAATATGATTTCTTCAACGAAAAACATTTCTCGCTAATCATTTGATGATGGAGACTATAAATACACAGGGACGTCTTTAAAGGCATGGGCGAACTGGGCCCGAGCCCAGGGCCTCGGTCACAATAGGGGCCTTTATTCGTTCTCGACTCAGGCCTTACTAAGATCATGATTGAAATAACTTCTACCGTCAAATGTTATTTCAACTGGCTACATGTGTTCACCGTCGTCCATGTATAGACCTTGACCCACCACCAACATCATCATTACTCATTCAATTGACAGGCGTCAGTCGATCGAACCAGTTTGTATGATTGTAAATCATGCACATTTATTTGTTTCGGTTATTGTTTGTACGAGTACTTGACAACATTTGCTACGTACTATCTACTTTTAAGGGTCATAGGAGGGGCCAACATTTGTGTAGGGGCCCCAGGGCTACAAGAAGTCTTAAGACGCCACTGTAAATACAGGGTGATTTATTAAGTATACAGTTTCAATGCACTATAAAATCAAGAACAATCCAATATTTCTTATGTTACTCGTAGCGGAACTGTATGGGATTATTTTAAGTTTTGGTAGAGACAGTCACAAATGTTCCATGTGTAAAAAACCTTAGTTTCATGACACACATTGAGCCGGTAATCCCTTCCGCCCCAACGCTTGTTGAGGTATCTGAATCAAATATATCGATCGTGGTTTGGATACGCTGTTTCAGCTAGATCAACATGAAGAAAAGGGATGAATACCTTGTCAATTATATACCCCCGCCCAGGAAGAAATCCCAAGGTGTTAAGACTTTTAGGTCACCATTGGCTAAGTGGCATGTTGTAGACCGCAGCTCGTCCAATCCATCGGTGAAGGAAACGTTTATCCAAAAACCTCCCACTTTGGCCGATTAGTTTATTGGTGCACCATCCAGTTGGAGAATAAGGTTTTCATTGTTGGTCCTGCAAGTGTCCCGTGAAAGTTGCTAAAGTGAAGAACACGAAAAGCCTTTTTCACTGTATATGCTGCTATTTCGACTGACTTGTCAGAAATCACGCGTAGCAGTTTGAAAGAAAACTGAGCATAGCAAGGATTCACACTTTAAAGAAAAAATGAAAAACATTAAATAAAATACTGATGCTGTAGTTTAATAAGGCGTGTGGTCACCTCTGACAACCAGGCACGCTGCACAGCGATTTACCATACTTGCTATGAGAGGATGAATGAGTTGTGGGCTCAAACGGTTCCAAGCTTCTTGGAAAGCTCTCTTCAGTTCTGTAACGGAGCTTGGTGGGTGCGAAAGGGCTGCAATTTGTCTCCCGAGCATATCCCATACATGCTCGATAGGATTTAAATCAGGGGAAGTTCGCTGGCCACGACATGTGTATGGGTGTTTTCCGTTTCAAGGAAGTCATCAATCAGCACCACTCGGTGACATGGCGCATTATCATCCATGAATATAAAGTCAGGACCAACAGCACCTCGAAACTAGCGAACATAAGGCTCAAGAACTTCGTCTCTGTATCTTTGAGCAGTCACAGACCCCGTGTCAAAGAAATGGAGGTCTGTGCGGCCGTCCATCATGATGCCTGCCCATAACTTTATTCCCCTTGATGGAAAATGATGTCTTTCCGTTATGTTTCTTGGTTCAAAACGTGTTTCACGTTCTCTCCATATCGTTACTCGACGAGAATCACTACTCAGACTAAACCGGGACTCGTCACTGAACATCCAATTGGCCCACTCTCCCACACTCCAATGTTGATATTTCAAACTCCAGTTCAAACGAGAGCGTTTATGCGCAGACTTGAGGGGAATGCAAACTGCTGGTCTTCTGGCATACAGGCCAGCATGATTGAGTCTCCTGTAAACAGTTTGTCTCGAAATTCGTATTCCTGTGGCGACTGCGAGCGCTGAACTCAGTGCTCTGGCTCCCTCTGACGTCGCGCACTTATTACCAGATATAGGTCTTGGCGAGGGGTTGTGACTCTTGGTCAACCTGATACTGGTTGTCGGGTAACATCTCCCGTTCTTTGAAACCACTGCCACAGTCTTGAGATCACCGACTGGTCCACATTCAGAATTCGAGATACTTCGGTTTGTGATCGTGAGGATTCCAGCATTCCAACGATTCTTCCTTTCGTAAACATGTCCAATTGGCGTCTTTGTGCCATCATTCACCTTGTTTGTTGGTTAACAACATTCCTTCGCACAGCAGTTGCACTAAACTTGTCCGAACTGTCTATGCTGCGTGAATCGGTTTCTCCGCGTTCCGACATGCACCAGTGTTTCGCGCAGGACGTAGTCGACTGAAAAGTTTTGCATAAACCCAATGTTTCTTCTTCACCCAATTAATATCCGCAAGAAATTTGGAATAAATTTACGAATATTTACTCCATGTTTTCCGCATTTTACGATTTATGCTTAACTTTTGGACACCAGTGTACTCAAAACTAGCTTCCGATTGTTTGTTATTTTTGTAAGGTGTGGCTCACGTGGATTTTTTGAAAGGGCCTTTCAGATGGAAATAATTATCTCCGTATGATTTGAATCATTTACTTAAAATTAAGGAAGATTTTATTTCACAGATATTCTAGATATAGTAGCAGTTCTTAGATAATTTGGCAGATAATTTTAAAATAGAATGAACAAATTTTAAACCTCTGCTGGATCAGGGGATTCACGAGAGCTTACTAGAAGAAATTGGGTTTTTATTGGATTTGTCTGCAAATGATAGTTTTTAAGACCATATCCCTCAGCTAGATAAAAGGTTTCAGTAAGGATGTTGTCAATATTTTATGGGTTACAGACAAAAATGTGTTAATTATTAGTGGATATATTTATTGAAACATTAATTGTAAACTTTTTTACTTTGTCGATGACAAGTCGATAAAGAAGAAAGTGTGTTGCCCTATTCCCTCTTGTTATAGCCGAGCAGAATTGGTTTTAATGGTAATGGTGCAAAGGAAACTAAATTATGATGTTAACGGATCTATTTACTAAATTAATTGACATTGCTAATTATTTTGTAAAACAGAATTTTTTCATCATAGAATCATTTTATATACCTCCTTCTGTCTTATTTCGTATAAAAAAATTGTAAAGTTACAGATTGTGAAAATCTGCTCATCAATTTCTTGATTATGGGGAAGAAAGAATTAAAATTTATCTAAACCGTGAACTAAAGATGCATCCGGGCATTTTTCTTTTGCCAGTAGGCTGCAGTTAATGATCTAATATGGAATTTGTTATAAATAAAAACGAAATAAAAAAATTTACAACAACTATCTTAATAAATTTAAAATTATTTTTCTTTTTAAAAATTGCGACATTTAAATTTTGCAGTCGGCCTTTATTTTTGAATTTTTAATATTTCGAGATATTTTTGACAGCATTAAATTAGCTCACATATTGTTTTCTGTATGCATATAATAATTAACATATTATATATAACTTTCGAGATGGTTTAAAAACCTCTTGTAAAATGTCAAGGAAGTAATTTTCTTTCGTTATAATAATTTCATAAACTGAAAAGCAAAACTATATGCATATTGTGCATCAAGCCTATTATTAGAAACATCTGGTATATTAACTACATAGCAATATTTTCCAGAATATCATTCTAGTAACTAGAAATTATGTTTGTAATGGTGATAAGGAGTTTCGATGGATTTTTACGATAGAATAATTATAAAATAAAGAGGAACATAAACTGAAATAAAAAAAACTGAATTCCTTCTCTTTGCTTGTTTAAAATAAATTTAATTTAGGAGCCATAGGTAGATGGGAAATATATTATGAATTGCACTCAAAGTAAACACGAAGAACATTTAGCTAACATGTTCTTTCCCGTTTCAGAGGAAAATAAACTCCCATATAAAGTACAACGCCAGAAAGTATGAAGATAAGCTTTGACGACATTTCGGAACTTTACGAGCTTTACTTAAGGAACTAAAGCCTTTCCGCTGAATGAATAAAAATTTTCTGTTGTAATTTTGTAAATAATTCGTGAAGTGCTCTTAATTTAGATGCATTTATTGTCTTTGTTATATACAATATAATAAATTTTAAGGAATAATGTTTAGGGAAAAATTATACCAAAAAGAAAACGGTGAGACACGAAGCAGAAAAAAATGCATGCATGAGAAAAATACATACTTTGATAATAAAGTTAAAAGTAAAAGTAAAATTATTTCTTTGGACAAATCAAGAAAATTCGAATTAACTAAGACTTAAATTCTTTAAAAAAATCATAAACTATGATGAGGAATGGCAGATTTTCGAAAATTATAATCTTTTGAGAAATTAAATCAGTAAATTTCAAACAAATTTAATGAATTTTTTCCGGGTAAAAAGAAGGGGGGGGGGGAGATACAAAAAAAAAAAAGATCACACACAAAATACAGTATTTGTTAAGTATATTAGATTCTATTGAAATTTAATTTGATTAAAAATGATATATTGGGTTGAATATACATTGCTGGTGTTTAAAATTCAGTAAATTTGCAAAGTTAGTTTATTTCAAAAAAGGTACAAAAGAAGAACTTTCAGGCAGATTCAAATTTTTAATGTCAATGATGTGTGTGTGTGGGGGGGGGGAGGCTTCTCTAGCGCATACGCCAAATACCATGTCTTCATTCTTTCCACAAATCTGTAACTTTCACGTGGTATTTTTTTTGCAACAAATTCAAAAGTAAATAGTTAACTGTCACCAATGCTTGATAAATAAAATAAGGAAGCGAACCACCGGGAGACAACAGGCAGTCAGTGAGTGAATATTAACGTCCCACTGTTCAGCTACACGAGGGCTTTTGAGGACGGTCCGCGTAATTTTGAACCATGGTAAAGTGACGCGGACGACACCTGAGCTGGCACTCCCCTCTCCTAACTACCACACCACACCACACCCACAGGAGGACGTTTGAGCTCTCGACAGATTTTACGTTCATCGCTCCCCTACACGGCGGGTCTTCAGTGGTACTGGGATCGAACTAATGAGATGCTAGCCACGATCCGATGCCTAGACCACTTGGCTACCGCGGCCACGAGACAACAGGCAGAGTAGTGTCATGCACAAATAATTTTAATACCACACCCAACATTGTGAGCAATTTATGGAGGCAGTTTATTGAGACCGAATTTGTAGAGAAAAGATCGTCCACGAATCGCGACAACCTATGAAAGATGAATATTTGTCCATTACAGCATGGTTAACAGGACTGCAAATCCTTCCCAATTACCTCGCAAACTTCATGATATAGGAAACCAGGTATATGTAGGGGACATCCTAAAACTCTTTGAGGTCCTGGGCCCTGAGAAATCTTAAGATTTTTGTGGCCCTGGACCCCTATGCAAAAGTAAGTTCTGTCTGAGATCTTAAAAAGTAGACTGTAGCATGCATTACCAAATACTTATTCAAATGGCAATTTGAAACAAATAAATATGCACGACTCACAATCTCAAAACTTAGGCACAGACCGTCTCGACTGATAGCTGCATTTCGACTAAATGAGTTGAATGGTTGTTTACAGTATTAGACAACGCGGTCATCACATAATAATAGTCTTACCACTTTTGCCACAGTTGACATGCAGTTTAAAATTCCCTGCTTTTCAGAGAATATGTACGAGAATAATATTTGACCATTACAATTATCTGGATCATGATCTTATTAAGACAGAGTCGAGAACGAAATGAGGCTCCCAACAAGGGTGAGACCCTGGGCTTGGATCCAGTTGGCCCATGTCTTAAGACTATGATTCAAAGTAAAAAAATGATTTCAATGTGCGCTCTATCAATCGTGTACACTACATCAATCTACAAGGTGCGACACAAGGGAAAAAAACGACACTAAATGTGTAGCTTGAAAAAGAGTAGAATTGGCAACAACTGTTTGGGTGACGTCATTCTACACCCCTCCTCTATTCATGTGGCCAGTTTCGTCTTATTCGAACATGCCATTTGGGAGTATTGCGTCATTGGGGGAACACGTGCAATTACATTCTGCTGGATAAATGTCGAATCAACATCAAGTTTCTTGTGAAGTTTAAGGAATCAGCAACGAAAACATCTAGCAAAAACCGAGGTTTATGGAGATGAATGTCTCGTGCGTATGTGTTTGAATAGCATAAGCGGTTTCCAGGGAGAAGGGTTAGTGTGGAAGGTGATGAACTTGCTGGGTGCCGAAGGTCAGCGATTACAAACCAAAACATTGCCAAAATTCGAGATATGAGGGGAATTCCCCTCATCTCAGTAGTCAGACTGTTAATAAACACCACTACATTGAAGTGCTAAAAAGACATTGCGAAAATTTGGTAAAAAGACCAGAATCGGGGAGTGATGGAGGGCTGCTGCACCAAGACAATCCATCGGCTCACATGTCCCAATCTGGCAAGCAGCTTCTGACCAGCACAAACATTACTGGGGTGAGACATCCTTCTTTATTCACCTGATTTGGCTTTATGAGGCTTTTTATTATATCCTACAGTTACGTCTTGCTGAAACAGAACCTATTTTACCTCAGTTGAAGAGGTTCAGGCAAAAACGGAAAATTTCCTAAAGGGAAACAAGGTTCCAAAAACCTTGTTTCAGAACTGCTACCAGCAATAACAACACTGAATACAGAAGTGTGTGAAAGCTGAAGGGAGCTACTTTGAAGGTGATACTGTCACGGAGAACTTTAAGTACAATGATTTATTGGACCAGTCTCGTATTTTTTGTGCCACACCTCGTATATGAGTAACGTGACCTCAGCTTCTGCAAGAGCGGGTCTCGGTTTTTGTTTTTGACCCTACTCTTTCTGTCGTCGTATATATCTTTCCTACCATTTATAAATTGTAAATCTTCAAGGTTGACTTTGCTTACAGATAATCCAAAATTTACGCTGCACTTGTATTGTAAATTTAAATTCGATAAACCAAGATACAGTTTGAGCTTGCTCTTGTAGTGAAGCAATTTTGAAAGGAGAGTAATGCATCAGGTGGATGTTGTACCATCTAGTTTGCATTTCATTAGACAGAAACTTTTTCTTTAAGTAAATTAAAAAACCGTAAGCGAAATTTTTTGTTCATTTTTAATTCATTTTTGTAAGTGTAATCATACTTTTCGGACACTCTACAGAACTCATATATAATTAATTGTAATAAATAAGGATATGACAATGAATTTTAAAAATTTACCATAGTTTGTAAGAATCTATATAACTTTCCTAATCCATAGAAGTGAAGAACATACTATTTATGAATAGTACTTAGTTCGCTAGTTTGTTTATAATAGTATTTATGCTAACGAGATAAAAATATAAGGTAAATTTTAGAAGTAGTAAAGCTGAGAGTACAACAAAACATACAACAGTTCAACAAAACATTCCTTAACTTTAGGGAGAACTGAATTAAGACAATTATAATTCTTTAAATTTCCTGTCTCGCAGCTTTTTAACAATATTTTACTGAAGAATCTATTCAAGAGCAAAAATACATTAAGAAAAAAGAACGACAATTTTCAAAGTTTGGATTAATTGATGAACAATTCTCCTTAGATACCCCTCCCCCCTATGGTTATTAATATTTTTGAACGCCAATCCATTTCGGTCTTAAAGCTATTTTTGATACACATTATTTTATCAGTGACCTGTTTCAGTTTAAAAATTTTCTTTTTTTATGAAGCTAATATATCTTAGTTTCAACTTTACAGTTTTATTTTTTTCATTTGTTGAACGACTTAAATGTTACTTTGTACTATTTTTAATACTTAGTAACGTACTTAGTCAAGTCATTAAAAGATAAGTATAAGGTTTCTGGACTTAATAAAATAAAGACATGCCTTAATATAAGTTATTCGTGTTCTTTAAAAATGCAGAAACAAAATATCCCATTAGTTCATAGAAAACAATAAAAAGTAAAATGACTCAACCTTATAAGTAATATATATATATGAAAGCTATTAATACTTCATATTTTTTTTATAACCAAAAATTTTCCCGAGTTTCAGAAATTAACTTAGTTACGTGATAGGTTTTCTTAAATGCTTTCTTTATCAATAGATTATATTTGATTTCCATAATTATTTTCACAGGTCATATGTTATATGTTTCCTTAGATATATTTTTTATAAAAATATCAAAGGTTTTAATAGTTTGTAGACGTTCTATTTTTGCAATTTTTAAATGAATAACACGTATCAATAACATAATCAATTTTTCCCTAATTTGAAGTAAAATATCTAGGGAAAATTCAATGATATGATGCGTAAGGTGTTCTCAATCCTATTTTTATTATTTCATATAATAGGATTTTTATTCTGTTCAGTCGATTCCGATTCTCGTGAGGCCACGCTCATTTTTCAAGATTGGTTTCACGCTAACACATACAAATCGATTTAGAACTGTAAAGTTAATTATGACATATTCTAGATCTATAGAAGTACTATTTTTAGATGCACAGTTGGAAGGAACAAAGTTAAAGGATGTCGAGTTAATACTTGAAGTAAGAATATTACAGTATGTTATTTATAGAATAGTTAACGATTAATTTAATTCAAAATACTCCGAATCTGGATTTAAATTTAAGCATTGGGTAATTTAAGTTTTAAACTTCTTTCTTATTTCCCCTTTCCTTTCTTTATTTAGCTGTCTTCAATTTCCTTGAAGCAAGGTGACTTTATTTCTTATGTTTTTCAAGCTAACAGTTTCGTAAATAGGATCGTTTGAACTAAAAATAACTAATCGTTTTTTTCTTGCTAGAATCTGATTAACCAGTTTCTTGACTATTGACGAAAGAGCATCAGCTATACTAATAAATCCCCAGGCGAATAGCACGGAAAACATTGCTTTTTAAAAAAATATAAATCTACCAAACGTTGAGGTATCTTCACAGAAATTCTCCTTGCTTTACAAACTGGTGTTCAAAATTAAGATATAATTTTCCGATTCGGTCAATAAAATCTCTAGAACTGCTGAGCAGATTTTAATAAAATTTGGTACCTAAATAAGGTTGATGTAATACAAAAAAATGATAACCATTCATCAATAATAATACATACGCATAATAAAAAATGGGTTAATAAAGGGTATGTTCCCTTCTTACGAATATACAGGTCTCGCACAGAGAATTTATACTGGGAATAAAAGAGTTTATGAGTTCATGTGGCAATATTCAACACTTGTTCAGCAACGCTGTCTTCAGGCTTTGGGTGGTTGCGAGATGTAAGCCGAGATCCTACTCTTCAAACCACACCAATAGGAAGACTTTGAACTTCGATTGATTCAATGTGCCTCGATTCGATTCGAATCCATGACTCCACAGAAGTTACGCAAGCCATGAGTTCACGACTGTCAACGCGTAGTACATATCAAAGTAAGGGGACAGAAACAACTATGAAATCATTTGTATTTCGAGTAGCTATAATTTCCCTTTTGTACCTTGCAGTTAACGTCAAGACGCAGTTAACTTGGCTGCGTATGGGGGCGTTCCATAATCAGATGCTCCGGATATTTTCCTGGTTACCTATGGAAATGGTTTCATGATTTGGAAGCCACATTTTGGGACATATTGAGCCATCTCTGTAACACCCTTTGAGATTGGCTTGCTACTAATCTACCAACTGCTCTCCATCGTAATCTATCATTCCGATGTTTTCTTTATGGCAATGCTTGCATAAGTTTCAAAAGCCATCGTAAGCCTTCAGAAACACAAGCAAAACTTAACCCACACGATGAAGTACCTGAATTATCAGTATTTTTAATTTATACAAAATAAAAGACAGTGAGATCGAAGTTAACTGAGTAATTAAGAATCAGTTAAGATCGAAGTTAACTGAGAATCTTTTTTTTTTGCTTGCTATACTTCCCAATTTTCGTTTAAAATGGTTCAGTAGTTTTTGAAAAATCTGCATAAGTATGTTAATTTTTTAACATTTGTTAACTAGTGTATTTGAAATGTTTAGTAATAAATGCATGTACTTTATTTTTTTTATTTGTTTTTATTTATAACTTTCTAATAAAGATAGTAAAAAATATTTAAGATATTTTAGCTAACTTCTTAACCCCATCCTGATTTTTTGGTAAAACTGTACAACATTAAAATGGTGCAATACCTTAAAAAGTAAGAAATGCTTAAGAATGATAAAATAATCCATTTTATCTATCGATTTTTTAAAATCTTTTAACCAGAGTACATTCAGAAAGAGTTACAAAAATTTATAACAACGTTAAATGTAGAAAAGTACATAAAAAGGGCTAAATGATACCAACTCTGATGACGTATATGCAGTTCGTTTTGCCCAACAAAAATATGAAAACATTGCCTTTTTTTTATACTATGTAAAAATAGCATAAAATTTAACGATGCAAAGAAAAAGAAATTTTACGACTTTATTGGTTCTTTGAATTTACGATCTTTCAAGACATAACGAATAAAAACTATTACCGTTAATATGAAAAACTTTTATTGCAGTTTTTAAGGGAATATTATGCGATCAACAAATTCTTTTTGTCAATTTGTGTATTTCAGAATTGACGTAAATATCAGAAGAACTTTATGATAACAAATTTAAGTATCGAATCTAATTCAGAACTATATATACCAATAAACGTTCCATAATAAAGTTCAACTAAATTTAATTTTTGGACGCAAGAGGATTATATTACAAATATGAAAAATATAAATGTGATTTATAGAGATGAAACACCACATACGATGTTAAAAATAAATTGGCATTTGATACATTGAGCATGATATAATAAATGATTTATTTTATTGTATAGAACTCATTTTATATTGTTCCAGGTAAGGTTTAAAATTTTTAAAGTACTTTAGAAAAAATTATGTTAATTTGTCGTAACTGAATTATTATCACCGAATTAAAAACTAATGTTATTTTAAGGGACCCAATTCATTTCTTCCCTTCAAAAAATCAATTTTTTGATTTTTATCTTTAAAAAAAAGTAAATTTAATGCTGATTCCAAAAATGTATAACATGTATAGGTTCAAAGCTTAATACCCGAGTAATTGCAGTTTTAAAATGTAAACAACAGCTATGGCGGTTACAACAAATGTCTTTGTATCAGGAGAAAAATATATCTACAAACATTCCCTCACAGAACCACAGTTCTTCTCAATATTAAAAACATATTTACAAACATATACATAACTTATTAAACATGTATTTAGAGACTTAACTGCAAAAGAACTTTTACTTAAATGTTTGCGTGATTGTACCCAGAATTCAAATGAAAGCTTCAATAACTGTGTATGGCAATCAAGTTCCAAAAAACACAATTGTGAGCAAAAAAAAAACAAAAAAAAATTGCAATTTGGCGTAATGGACGCAGTGATATGCTTTAATGAAGATGCATATGCACAGGAACAAAATCATTAAGAGCACTAAAAATAAACCTTGGGATAAACCCTTGTGAAAGCCTTCGAAAAATTGACAAAGTTAGAATTTGTGAAGCCGAGATGACAATTTAAAAAGCCAGCAAAGAGGTCAAGACTTATTGAAAGACAAAATAAAAGGAAGAAGGATGCTTTAAAGTGTTCATGCAAGATGTATACAAATCTGGAATATTTTGA
Organism: Trichonephila clavata; assembly: GCA_019973975.1. Lineage (NCBI taxonomy): Eukaryota > Metazoa > Arthropoda > Arachnida > Araneae > Nephilidae > Trichonephila > Trichonephila clavata. Next base: position 14,044 of record BMAO01007014.1, on the reverse strand, counting down.
ATATCAAATTTTAGTAAGCTGCACCATTTTATTTAGTTTTTTTCATATTAATCAAAATGTGTTTTTCTAATTTTTAGGTACATCCATAGAAAAATCTATTATATTTTAGTGAAATTAGGTATGACAAGACTAACTCAGCTTCGGAGAGCGACTCCCCATTTATAGGCCTCACGGATCTTTCATCTGCTTGTTTCATAGATCGTAATTTTTGTTGCGTTCTCCACTAATTTCCAGAAGAATCCTTAGGATCGCGAACTCGCCAACAATTGTCGCCAATGTGGACACCAAGTCGCCAAGTTTCCATTGAATTGCCATTATACAGGGTTATCGGAAATGGATGACCAAATTACAAAATTTAATAATTCCCAGATGAATAATCATGAAATGATAATTAAAATGTCATTGTAAAGATAAAATATGAATTTCTTTTCGCACGTAACTTTTTTGACGTAAAGTAAATACGAGTTGATAGAAAAAAAATGATCGTTTTGCATAGCTTCATCCCTGTAAAGACAGTAAATTAAACGTTGCGAACTCGTCATTATGGTTCAATGCTTGCACGGTTTCCAATTTGAGCGGCTTAAAATGCAATTTTTTTTCACAACACAGTCTGTATGGTAGACTGAGACAACACAAGTTAAAGACTAGCAAAAACCGTCGATTTCTTTGGACTGCGTATAAAAGTCTTTCGCACTCTTTCAACATTCTCTGACGTACAACCTGGTCACCCAGGATTTTTGCCTTAATATAGGCATCCAATTTCTTTTAGCTGTTTATTACATCTTATACTTTTAAGGTATCCGACTACCCTAAAATTGTGAAGTTTGCCAAAAATTTTTTAAAAATTTATGATTTTATTTTATAGGCCCATTTTATTAAATTTATAAAAATACCATTTTCCGTTCACTAGAACAAAAACTACAAGTGTTTTAGTAAAAGCAGATGCCATTACTTTAAGCAAGATGTCACACTTTAAAACGCGTTTTACTTAAAATTGGATTTTTTTAAAATAATCAAACGGGGACAGCGATTGCTAAAAAAAATTTTTAAATAATTAACTGAAATTTTTTGTGTAAGTTCTGTATAGTAGTAGAAGTGTTTTAACCTTCATATTTATCAATCGCTGTTTTATTGTTCAAAATTTACAGTCCCTTATGTGAATATAATCACTGTTTTTTTAAGCAATTTCATATAGTAACTGAGATAAAGTGCTCTAGTTTTTGTAAAAATTAAAATATCTCTTATCCTGAAGGTCATTTCGACAATAAATAACATAACAACCCATCAGAATTGAAAAATTGAAAATTTGTTCATTTACTTTTGGTACAGAATGGCCCGCGTTTAATGTTATTTTTTGTCAATTTTTGTCAATTTTTACCCATTTTTTCCTATTTTAGTTATAGTAATTTATTTTTCTCTTCTTATATTTTAGCATATTATTTCTTTAAATGTACTAAAGAAATCTAAAAACAACAAAAAAAAAAAAAAATGCACATGTCTCCATTTTTTTAAAAAAAAAGTTGTCGCAACCAGTCGGATACCTTAAATAGCGGTTCATTTCTAAGGTACTTTCTCCGAAATTCACGCTGAACTGTGATTACTGACAGACTTTTTGCAAACAAGAGCACACGAAACGCCTTCTCCCGCTGCGAGACGAATTCCACTTCTTTTCACAATTTCAAAAACATTTTGATACCAACATTATTGACCCCTATTGGCCAAAAGAATGTTATAAACTCAAAATTTCATATTGTATCTTTACAATATGACATATTAATTATCATTTTCTGTTTATTCATCTGGGAATTATTAAATTTTCTAAATAGGTCCTGCATTCCTGATAACCCTGTAATTTAAGGTACGGCGTTGCTTGCAAATATTAAAATAAAATAAATGAAACAGAATAATATAAACGTATTACGCAAAAAGATTTAAATTATTTATACTTCGTTTTAAGTATTCTTTAAAAAAAATTTGTAACAGTATTTTGCTTTTAGACAAATGTAAAATAAATTAATTTGAAAAATCACACACACACTTTTCCAACAAAATTGCACTAATAGTAGTTGTATTGGATTCATAATACAATCTAGCATGTTTAGAATTTGTATAAAAGGGATTTCAGAACACATGGAGCAAATCGAATAGATGATAGGACATAAAAAACTTTTTGTATAAAAATATTTAAAGGTCGCACTGAATTACAAAGAAATAAGCACGGATAAAAACGCAAATTGCTAAAAATACAACATCGTTAACAATAGTTTTCTTCTGAAAGTGTTGACACTATAATTGCTCCAAATTACATCCATCAGCATTAATACGTATTTGGCAGTGTCGACTGAAGGATTGGTTGTACGAATGCGTGAAATGTCTGAGATCTTAGAAATTATACCCCAATTATTCCCATTGACGCTACCAAAATGCATTACTGAGTAATAATGTAATTATAGCATGTAATCGCCTAATTGTAATTATCATAATATAACTGTAATTGCAATATTATAGTTTCAAGTTGTGATTGCAATTACTATAATGTATTATAATTCAGTTATTATATTTATAAGAACAATTTAGTTAACTAAAGAATAATAAAATTGGAAATAAACAATTTATGTTTTCTTTTACATTTGTTTGAGTTTCAGCCCTCTTATATTCTTTGGACCCATATATTGCCCATTGTAATGTTCTCTTCCACCCTTTAAATGTTCCCGCATGAGTTACTAAACACCCTGTATGTGATATGTCCTGTAATTTATGTAACTTATTTAATGTTATTTCGTTAAACCCATTTATATTCTCAAGGTTCGCTCATTTTGATTTGCGCCGCACTGGGAAGCAACACGAGGGAGATTGGCAACGAACATTTTAATTCTGAACTACGGTCAAGTGACGAGAATGTCACCTGCATGGGCCCCGTCTCCAAACTTTCACATCAAGCCAATGGGAGGACTGAGAGCCTCGGCAGATTTGATGTTGATCTGCATGTACAAAGCTGGTCTACAGTGGTAATAGAAATCGAAAACTCTCATCGAGAACGGCGGCCACGAGTTAGCGACCATGGCCACTCGACCACCATGAATAATTTGATCAGTGGGTTGTGAATTCAAATTATGATACCATTGCAGATACTCAATCGGAATTATAAAAAGATTAATACAAGTTAAATTCTAACAAAATCACAAAGTGTTCTCATTTGCACTGATGTAGAATCTTGATTAAAAACATATCATATAAGATAGTGGTTGTTAAACTCTCGATCGACGTGGTCTTCCTTTATATATCACCCTGAAATGACGGACCCCCAAGATTCTGAACACCCCTACCTGACTCCCAACACTTAGATTTAAAAGTTCCTCAATAATCCTATGACTGCCTCTGCTACTTATACATACTTTTTTAACACTTCTTTTTTTCTCTTTAAGGAAATAGTAATCTTTATATATATATATTGTGTGTGTGTCTGTGTGTGTGTCGTGTTTCCGAGTAACATTTGGAAAAAGCGATTTTTATTCAACGAAGACATTTTGGCTAAAAGAGAAACGGACACGCGTTAAGTATCAGAGTCTGCGGCCACTTAGGCAGATGTTTCTCAAGTACACTTCTTATTGAAGAGGTATATTTGAAAGTTAAGCATGGCATACGAGGTAATAAAAATTAATGGTCGGAGAGAAAAGTTCTGTTTTGGGCCATGTGTTCTTCAAGAAGCAGAAGTGAGTGAATATTAACGTCCACTGTTCAGCTACACGAGGCTTTTGGGACGGAAGAAGCAGAAGTGAGTAATAAATTTAATACTTGAAGATGTAACGAAATATAAAAGTTAAAAGTGGTCTAGGGATTTAATTATAGATCTAATTTAGTTATCTCCTTATTATATATATATATATATAGGAATGCTGGGCGTGATGGCTTGTACACGACAAAGTAGTCCGTCCTTAATTAATTTTAAGTTTAATTGTTAATTACTATTTACATATTTACAATACATAACTATTTATATAATATTTGCAATACAGTTCGTAATTTCGCAGAAAGGGTTTCACGTCCTCAAAGCCAAAATAGTCTTCTACAGTTTATAACAAAATCGAGGTGTTATCGTTTTGCATCTCGTCATTTTCCAAAATAAGGCATCGTTCCCACCGCCTCTCGTCCTTCTATATCATGACGTCGTTAGCTTCGTTGAGCGTCTACCAACTGGCAGGCTCCCAAAACACTGAGAACGCTCCTAGGCATGTGCAGTACAAGTAGAGAAGTGGCTTGGAAATAGCGGTCGGCTCCATATATATATATATATATATATATATATATATATATATATATATATATATATATATTGTAAAATACAAATTTCAAATAAATAAATAAATAATGTACTTACAAACTTCATTATATAAATTAAAATCATTTTTAATGAGAAGGATGGTGATGTACTTTGTTTACGAGTGTTGTTATATGAGGTGTAATGTTTGAAATATGCAGTCTTACCAATCAGCAGCCTTTCAGATTCTGTAAAAGAGGGGAATCTTGACATTAAATGAGAGACGTTCTGGGGACCCCTAGGGGTCTGCGGTTCACAGTTTAAGAACTACTGATATAAAATGTTAATCTCGTTATTTAATAGTAATTTGACAACACCAGATCAGTTACCTTATTTTATAGTTCGATTTCCTTGAGCAGTTTCGGCTTCGCCTTTAACACGTGTATATCTAATTTGTATACCATCAATTTTTCGTAAGCATGGAATATTGCATCGGTGCAATAGTTTGCCATATTACAAAGTAAAGTGTTTACTTATTTTAAATAAGTAAAGATTTCCCTTCGTATATATCAGCCTAAATGAAAATTTGCTTAATTATTTATTTTAATTTTGTAATAGCCCGTTATTTTATTTAGTACTCACAGTTAACAATTAATAACCGCCTTGAGTACCTCGATTTAAAATCCCAAGGTTATATCCCCTTGGATAATAAATAAGCACCGCCCCCCAAAAAAAAGTAGAAGGGAATGCAGAGATAAGGTACCTTCAATAGTGTTTACAAGTTGATTGGCCAGTGTTCGATTATTTGAGGGAATACTGGTATGTAGAAAAGGGTGAAAGTGCAGAAATAGGGGAAACCGATTCTCTTTTTAAAAAACTTGCGGATAATCATTCTACTTTTTCCAAGCCTTACTATACAAAACACTTACTAAGTTGAATTCTAAAAGCGATATATCTGAAAGCTTGGTATATGGTCATGGGTTTAAAATCATTACTACGTTGATTTTCCTCTTTTGGGTTCTACATTTACTCATTAGTTTCCTTACAACTGTTACCATGCGGTTTGGTCAGTGTCTATGCGAAGAAGTAAAACTGATTTCAGATACAAAATTGAGAATCATTCTCAATTACCTCAAACTGTTCAAATAATTAAATTTTTAACAAAATTTATATTACGTACGTGATTTTTAACGATAAGTAAGCGCTAATGCCTTGTAAAAGGTACCCGAATGGAGAATTCACGTGAAAAAGAAACAATAAAGAGCAATTGAAAAGAAAAAAAAATTTAAACTTCATTAAGACTACATAAAAGTTCGAAAGTCTCTAAGAAACTCGTTAACTAAAAATCTATAACCCAGGCCTAAGTAAAGGAATTTACAGTATCAACTGAAAAATGTAGAATTGAATTCATAAAATTGGAATATTATATGTAATGGATCCAACAGTGCCCTCTAACGGACTCAGACTCTCTCAGTCCAATCCTAAGGTTAGGATTAGCATTAGATATAATCATGTAATGTAATTCCTACTTCTTTACGTATTTTTGTCAGTGATGTGATGTCTGAAAGTAAATATTATTGAATACTATAGTTAGTCGTGTCTTCATTGTTCCATATAGGGAAAACACATTTTGGGATTTGACTTGAGTAAAAGATAGATATTGTAATTTTATTCACGGAAATTGCACTACAGGAATATTTTTTTCAATCAGCTTTGTTAAAGAAACTAAACAAGTCTGAAAAAGCCCCAAAATTCTTCTTACAAAAACGCCTTGTCATCAGGAAACCATAATGTAATTCACTATGTTTTACCACAAAGGCCCTCAAACATTTTCCTAATGATTGAGTTTTGACTATAATTAAAAGGAAATTAAACATGGGTTTAAATTACAAAGAACAAAGTGCACAATATACTATCAGCGTTAAAATTTCTAACAAGTGAATTTTCTACTATAATATACTCACAAATCAAATCAGTGGTAAAAAAAGGATTAGTATCTCTATTTTTCCTGAGTAAAAGCATTGCATTAACAAAAACTACTTCTGCAGTAAATATATTTTGTCATTAATAAATTGAAAAGATAATCTCCCAACCACTCTTGCTGTTTAGATACCAATTAGTGGCTGGATGCTTTATTTATTTTCTTGCATCTATTTGAAAGCGGGAAAGGCTCAGTGAGCAAATTTGGAGATTTGCCATTAGTTTGTTCTGCAGTTCTAGCTAATTAAATATGTACATTCCAGGCCTCTCCATATCTGTTCCCAATTTATCTTAAAATTATTCATATACTAATTAGAAAAGCTTGCATTTAGTTTGAGAACTTTGGAATTTAACGGTTCACGAATCCGGTCTTATTAAACAGAGCGTTAGTGACAATGCTCACAGCAAAAATGGAATGGTAGGAAATAAGAATTTTAGAATAAAACCAATTTCTTTTCAATTCAAAACTTCGTTTTCAATACCAGAACTTATATTTAAATAAATAATTGTTAAATTGAATAATTAATTATAATTCGGTATGAGAACATTTATTTTGGTAAGTAATTTTTAAAAGAGTGAAGCAAGATTACTTTGCGGAGTTTTTATAATTAAATTATATGTAAAATCAAAGAACATAAAAGCTTTATGATGAAATTCATAATCCGTTTGGAACATTTGAGTACATGACAGACAAGATAGCGAATATATTTGCAAACGATTTTGTCCCGGTGCCGGTCGCAGTTATATAACATCTACTATCATGGTTTTTTTGCAAGCGATTGCTTTGGTCATGGTTTTGCTCTGTTAATTCTCCTTTTTGTTTCATACTTTTTACGAATTTAAGCTATTTCTTCAAATTATGGGCAGACGATTTATATAACTGTCCTGCTTATTGTTCATTAATTTAATAAATTTCTGTTATCAGATTTGGCAACATTTTGAAATTCTACGATTTTGAAATTGGCTTTAATTTGATATCGGTGCGCTACGGATTTTTCCGCCAAAAAGATGCAAAATTTCGCCAATTTAGAGCGATAACATCACAATTCGATATCATTAGGCTGACCATCGAAGATATGGCGCGATTTCAAAATCACTCCAAAAATGAGTTGTGTACAGACATCAAATTAATCCTGAAAGCTAAACATAAATTTTGTAACTTCTTGAAAATAATTTTGCTTGTGTTCTAGTGTTTATGACAATAAAGGAAAATAAAATAAAAACAAGCACTGGCGAAGTTTTTTTGATTGACTGATCATACTGACAGGTAAGAAACTATTATTTCAACACTTATACACTCATTGTCGAGAAATTTATCAATTTAATGAGTTTATAATTAGTTAAGTATTCCGAAATGATGAATAAATGAATAGATAACTGCCTTGAATGAAAAGCTGGCCTTGTTGAGATAACTTTCGGGGACGTAACCTTACACTTGGTTCTCAAGAACAATTACTCTCATGTCACTCGTTCAATAATCCATTAAAAGGTGGTTTTAACTCATCAATTTCATATCATCCACTCGTGAGCTCATTTTGGGCTTTAACCTTCTTTTCAGACAATACAGTCATCTTTCATCATTGCTGACAATGTCGTAAAATTCTCTAATACTTTCATGGAGATTTTTCATTGATTTTGGGGAATTAATATACGTGATTTATTTTGGCTTTTCAATTTCCATTTTTAATTGGAAACTTGTGTGAGGACATCAATCTAATAAAAGTGCAAGAAATTCACCAAAATTCTTAGAAAAATTTTGTTAAAGCTTTTGCTGGGTTTAAACAAGTATTTGTGAAGAATTTTTAGAGAGGATATATTAGCGCAGTGGTACTCAAAATTATTTTTCCGCATACATATAACAACAATATTACGTGGACCGCGACATGTGAATTAATGGGGAGGGGGAGGGCGCTATAAGATCAAGGCATTTAAAAGGCGGAAAATTGAGCAAACCATTAATTATTTTGAATTCTATTTTAAAAATATATTAAACACCATCAAACACAGCTCCCCCCCCAAATAGGTTTTTACGGTATGCATTTTGTACCCTGTTAATTTCGATTTCTTTCATCAATTATCCAAGCCCCCTCTGTATGACATTATGTGTAAAATAATTTGAGTTTATCATTGTACTTTTTATATTTATAACATGAAGGGGAAGGAAGGTAGACCTGTGACGGATCTATACGCGTCCTTCAACTAATCCTCTTGGGAATTCTTTGGGGCTAGCAAAATTCACCAATCTTCTCCAAAGAAGAAGGCGAGATATGCAAATTAAGTTTATTATATATAGTTCTAGTTCGCGAGTTAAAGGAGTGAGTGAGTTAGAAGTGAATGAAGTATAGATAGTAGAAAGTTATAAGGTTAGTTAACTAAAGTTGGCGAGAGAGATACAAGGGGAAGATTACCATAAAAGGTTAGAAAGGCCTTGTAAAAGATTAAAGACAGGAAGTTGTTATTGATAAATTAAATTGATTAGAAGACTGCCTGTAGTTCAGATATTGTCACCTTCATATTACGTTTGATGTTTAAAGTATTTAAAAGGTTAAGCGGCCATTAGTTACATATCTACCGTGTAAGGTAATATTGAGGTAGAAGAACTGTTATTATAAAGTAGTTTATTATATGTATTCTTCCAAAACACGACTCTCATCCCCTTTCTCTGTTGACTGACTGGATGATCCTATTTATAGTGTTGCATTGAATTGTGTTTGAGTCGATTTAAGTGCTAAATAAAATAATTCGAAATTATCCTGTCGAATCATCCTTCACTTCCTTCCACACCTTTAGCTGGGTCACAGGGTAGGCGAGAAGAAGGGTTATTACAGACTGACGGTAACATCTTTGAGTTTGATTTGTTGGCGAAGGACGCAATCAGCTCAGATATAAGTATGTTGCTCTTTGATTACAGTTAAACACTGCGAAGTTCATCAGTCATAGCCCCTATTTATTTTTTATGCGACTTTAATTAAATAATTTAAAATTGGATTAAAAAAATTCGACTTTAAACAGTTTGTGTCAGTGAAGTGATTTGTTTTTTCAATGCAAAATATTTCGGGAATTTTATTTTTATCCGGTAATAATGTAACACACATACACTCACTCAAAATTGTTTTCGGATAATGATGTCGGTACTTGGAACGTTCCCTAATTTTTCAATTGAATGTCATGGAAAAGTGAACACGTTGTACTTGGTATGTGCAAGCAACGTACAGCACTCTTTCAAAGGCTGTCCAAATACACTAAATTGCTTATGAATTTATTATTATGCAAATGTTAGTTGTTTCGAAAAATTCACTAGGAAAAATTGGAGGTAGCATTAAAAGTACAGAATGTTAATTACTTAACACGAGTGTATATAAGTCTAGCACACTCTACTAAAATGAATTAATCTAAATTTTCACTCAGCAAAAATATCTCAATGAGTACCCGAAAATTTTTAGTTCCTGTGATAATTCGTGCACTTATCTATTTACGTGAAAATTAATAGTTAAGCATCTTTCGTCCACATTAAAGATTGCATTTAACGATCATATCTCCAAAACCTCCATTATAAATGGTCTTGGAAGACACTTAGAATGAAACTATTTTCAACCACCTTTTACATTAAGTACAATCTGAAATCGGGGCCACCATTGGTGCACTGTCACATAATGCATAAATTTAAAAGTTTTGTTTCGCACTGTAGAATATTTAGTTCGATTTTAAATTTCTCTATTCATTTTCAACTAATTTTTGACTGTTTAAATCATACAGTTGTCATAGATAGTGTTTAAGATGAAAATTCTCTTCCATATTTTTATCGTCTGCATTGATTCAATAATTCGTGTAATTCTAATTTATCTTAATACATAATTTATTTGCTGATATGTAATCGTTTATTGTTAAAGTTAGGTTGCTTCAGTTGGAATCTTTTGTAATTATTCTAAACATGGTTTTTGGTTGATGAAAAGTATTGTAATGCATAATTGAATAAACTTTAGCTGCTATTATTCTCATGGTTTGTTTTCTGAAATACAATGATGTTTATATTTTAATAACAATACTGAAATAAACATTTGAACAAAGGAGAATTAATATTTTCAGAGAAATGAAAAACGTGATCAAATATATTATACCATGCCGCGTATAATTTATTTTACAAACTAAAAAAATTAATAAATGTTACAAATTTATTCCGAAAGATGGAGCTCTTCTATAGTTTTGTCTTCTCCCACCAGGTGGAGAACTAACAATCGAATTCTGTTTTATTTCTGGCGTTGGCTTTTCTTGTCTTTAACATGCCATTGTGCGCGTGGATGTTGTTTACGTGTGTTTGATGGAAAAAAATAAGTAATTCAAAATGAAAATGTCTTGATTCGATATATTGTGATGAGATTTCGGATTCTATTATAATGGAAATCATTTTGTGAAGCTATTCGAATTGAAATATTGATTCGGGGAATAACAAAAGTTATTTTATCAATGAAAAAAACACTTATCCAAAACGAAAAAATCAATAAGAATGAACTGAAATTGAAATTTAATAGTTTTGAAAACATGACCTTTGTAACATCCAGTAAAACTTCCCTAAACTACTTGAAAACATGTTGAAAAAAAGTGACGAAATTTAAAGGGAAAATGTGAAAATTACCATTAAATTTCATTCAACGCAGTAGGAGTTTTATCAATAATATAAATAAAAAAATTAGAAAATGATATTTTCTTTAGTAATCTTTATATATAACTTTTCTGTGGAGACAGCTTTCTAGAAAATATACTGTTTTTTCCAATGCAATCCTCTTAAATAAAATAATTTCTTTAAGTCAAAAATTCTGGTAAAGTTTGAACTGATAACGCGAAAAATAAATAACGCGAAAACATGCATAAATTTTCTGAGTTTGACAGAAGCAGTTAATTTTTATTGAATAAGAAAGAGGAATCGAAATATATGTTTACAAAAGATTTTAGAAACGATACGCATGCGTGTTACGTAGTTTCTAAAATATTTTCTCTTTGAATTTCAGCATTATTCTCTTTGTACTTTGACATAAAAAAAAACTCCATGCTATTTTAGAAATGGTTAAAAAAGGTTGGAAAATGAAATTTCTTTATACAATTTAAAATTATCAGTCTTACAGTTTTTAGTAATTTTTAAAACCATACCACTTGGCGTCTTTTTTAAAAATATTTTAATGACTTTTTTCGACATGATTGCTAACATTACATTCCGAAGCGAGGGATATTGGTGATGGACCTCGTAATTTTGAACCAATGTCAAGTGATGAGAACGACACTTAGCTGCCGCCCCCCCCCCCCTTTCGAAAGTTCCCAACATCAGCGGAAGGACTTTGTGCGTCAGAAAAGCTCTTCCCATAATGGGCTTTCAGCGGCACTAAAGCTGAAAACCCCAACTTCACAGAAACTAAGCTCACAGCTATAACCATTCGATTACTAAGGGTTTCCGGCACAATGGTTCCTCGTTTGATACTTTTGCTACATAAAAGTCTTAATATCGTTAGCGTGCCTACTTCGGAAAGCCAGGGTTGTGGTTTCAAACCCGGTAGGAGTCGACAGATTTTCTGGATGCGAAAATTGTAGAGAATTTTGTGGAAAAGCAAAAGATCTCTTAAGTATCAACTTGGCTCTGGTACTCTCGGCAAAGTTAAATAACGGCAATATATAGCATCCAACGATAGCTTAGATTAAATAAGTTCAAGCCTCAAAAATTTGGTAGCGAGAGCGACCCCTAGATGGTGCCACCAACGAAATGGTTGTCATACTTGAGGACTTGCCGTGTCTGCAAAGGCTTAGTTGCCAAAATGCAGCCTATTGGAGGGGGGGGGGAGTCTAGTCCCACTCGAAAAAACAAGCCAAAATGCGCCAACTTGACGTCGAAAATGTGTTGTATGTCTATAACGAAAAAAATACCAAGATATAAAAAAAGTAAATTTTTATTTTACATTTATTTCGCTTTCTTCTCTATAATCCATTCTTCAGTTCAAAATTTTTTTTCATGACAAAGTCTGTTTATGAACGTTTGTGAATTTATTTAACAGTAATTAATCTATACTTTTGGTTCATTCAAAAGAATCCAGAACAAAAATTAATTAAATTGAAAATGTCGGAAAATTAAAAATAAATTAATTAGCAATTCATACCCGCGGCAAAAAGTATTTTCATATCGCATGACTGTATTCGCCAAATATGTGATAAATAAAAAAAAAAGACTGTTGCTATTAGGGTTACAACATATATTTATTTCTTTGAGAATGAATTATACTTTTGCAGATTTTAAAAGCATAATTTTAACGAGAAAGGAAAGTATATCCAAAATAGCGTTTGTACTGATGAAAAAATTTAAAGCAATTATTTTCTGTAAAAGTTTAAGCAAATCGAAAATATTAAAATTACTTTAATCAAAGAACAAGGAAACGCGCGTAAAGTGTATCATATTCTTTAAAAATAACTGTCTGTAAACACAAACAACATTTCAGTGTTTTCAATTCCACCTAAAATAACTATGCTCATACAAATTTAATGACGCAGTGAGTAAAAATATGTATTTTTATACCTTTTTCCGAATTTGTTTTTATGACTTTAGGAATTAACGAGCATATGTCTGGCGTTCGCTAAAGGTGAAGTACGCGCTCTAATTTTAGTAACATTTTTTTTTTCGCTCGGTATAATAAAATTATACGACGTGCTTATGAATTTCTGTTATATAGGTAGAAGTTTAGAGTATAAAAAGTACTCACGCATCGTAAAATTAAGTACCTAAACAAATTAAGAGTGTATGCGAAAAAACTAAGTCTAACACCTTATCGACTTCGGATTAGTAAAGAAATGGAACGAATATAAAAAAATAATCTGGATTTAAATAATTAGATTAAAAGACAATTTTGCTTTGTTAAAAATCAGAGCAGTTTAAAAAAAATTATTTTAATTCTATTACGATTAAAAATAAAAATATTTCTCATGTACCAAATTACATTTCACATACAGTCATTCAAATAAAATAAATTTTACTGAAAGTCCGCAACACATGAAAGATATATTAAGGTCATTTATATTTTCCTTAAATAATGTTGAAAATACTTTTTAATTTCTTTTTCAATATCGTCATTTTAATCTTAAAAGTAGGCGATTTCACACACTGTTTAAATATTTATAAATCCAGTTTACACAGAATTACGGTAATGCTGTAATTTTAATGATCAATATGACACTGTGTATCATTAATAATTTTTTTGCAGTATAGTTTTAGCTTTTGATATTTTACTGTTTCTATGTTTTAATACTCGAATGACTTTAAAATTAGACATTAATAGTTAATAATTATGGCATTAATGTCATCATAGTTAGCTTGTAATGGTTTAATATGAAGTAATATAGATAACACATTTAAAAATAATGGCAACATAGTTCACAAAATGACTCAATGTACGAGGTATAGGATTTAAAAGCTCCTGAACTGAACGTGAAAATTTTTTGCATTATAATGACTACGATAACATTTCTGTATCACTCATTTTCCCTCCTTTTCTAAAAAAAGGTTTTCCCAAATCCCGTGGTTGTCAAAGACGATGAATGCTCTAGACGTCCGCAGATTTCCACACCGCTGAAAACATTGCAAAGTGTTCGGGGTCGGTAGGTAAAACATGCTTAAAACAACTGTTTACCACATCCTTCCTACTCTCCTGATTTACACCCCCTGAAACTTCAAAATATTTTTTGACCTGGCACTTCACTTGCAGGGTCGTCGATTTCAATCTACAGATAAAGTTAAAAATGCACCACCGGCTGAATTGAAGGACATGGCTAAAA
>BMAO01007013.1:0-23664 GCA_019973975.1 Trichonephila clavata | reverse complement strand
ATGTTGTACTTCGTTCAGTTACTGTTGCTGTTGGACATATTTTGTTGTGAATGAAGATGAATTTATTTGTGAATGTGAATTTATTTGTGTAAAATTCTAATTTACGTAAATATTCTTTATTTTTATTGGCTTTTCAAAGTTCTGCCAAAGTATAAAAAATCGCATTATTTTGCCACAATAGCATTAGGAATTTTTCTCAATTCGGGTCAATTGAAAAATAAACCGAATAATAAATTATTTAAAAAACAATTTTAATCCAAAAGAAATGAAACAAATTTTAGAATTTTTGACGCAGTTAAATTATTTTGTTTAAAAAAATGAAGCATATAAGTAAATGTTACATTTTTAAAATTCTTTAAAAAATTTATTGTTAAATAAAACTTTTTTTTTAAAAAAATAAAAAGCAAAAAAATGGAATCTTTTACAGAATAATGGCGCGAAATTAATGCAGCAGACGATAAATTTAAGTTTAGAAAAATTTTAACCGAATAATAATAAAACATATGCTTAAACAATTTTTTAAAATGAAGAGTACGTAACAACAAAATGATTATAATTTTGCTCGACGTTCTTATTTTTCTATTTTTAATAGCTACAATTTTTTCTTCGTGAATGCTTAAGTTTTAATGAATTTATTTCATTTTTAAAGATGTCTTTTATTTGCTAGGTTAAAAAAAATCGGAATTTATAAAGAGTATTTTGTCGATAAAAAATGATTTAAAAACCTATTTGTCTTCATAAAATCTGAATAAAAATTTCTGATTCTAGTAAATAAGTAAATAATTGGAGAAATGTTTCTTTAATTATGGTCAGAAAAAATTAAAAAAAAATATTTTAGAGTTTTTTTTTGTTACTTAATACCGCATAATGTATTTGTTCTTGAATTTAACGAAACATAGGATTATATATATATATATTTGTATGCTTAATGTATTAAGTTTTTCAATGGCAAATTAAAAAAAAGACAATCTAGTTTACGTGTTATTCTTTTTTCTTACTTTGAATATTCTATAAATTAAGAAGAATATTTTTGAATTTAACAGGAGCATTTTTAAATTTATATTATGGAATTTTAAAGCTGTTATATCGTCAAGTTTAAAGTAGCGCATTTATGGGAATTTCAGCGGAACAATATGTTTAAAGGTTTAATAATTTTTCTTTGCCTTTATTATTTTCTTGTATTTCTTTTGAATAACTGCAAATTACTTAATACTTCTCTATTCTGAATAATAATTCATAACTATTATGTTATATTAATGCTAGGGAAATAAAAAAAAAAGTTTTCACCCTTTCGATCATTCCTTTTTTGAAAAATTTCGCAATTCCCCCATCCAAGCTAAGAATACAACTCCCTAACTAATACAGTCTCTACCGCATCGATGTTTGTGAAAGTTAGTTAAAACTCTAACTATCAACTACCGCTTATTTTTTTTCTCGAGCACCTCACCTGATACGATACTTTTCTAAGCTCGAAAACACCCGAACTTTTCCCATTCTCTCCCTGCAATCTAGTTTCCGCAATTTGCTCCCCCTCCTGTAGTTTCGGCTTTTCCGTGTTGCCGTGAAGCCGCCTTTACGCTTTCGCCCCGACAGCCAAAAGTTATCTGCGAATTGTCACTTGTAAGATGGCTTTCCGGTCGATTGCGGGCACTGGACCACAATCCTATCAGGACCCCTCAAGGCAGGAAGTTAATTAGTTTCCTTCCTTTCCTCCCACACTTGGCGACCCCTCTTAATCTCCCCTTTCGGTGTCTTTGGTTCCCATGGCGACTGATTATCGCCTCCTGGAAAAAGAAGGCTTAACTTTGTATTTGTGATTAGCCCGCGCCGGAGTTACGGCTAAAGGTGTGGCAGCTTGACATGAAGTTTGAGGGCCTTATAATGAAGGGGTAAAGTGTATGTTGGTTGATCCCCCCCTGTTTCCTTTTTCTAAAGAGGGATTTGCCGAAATATTCGATTATGGCTGGCTTGTTTAGCTGTAATAATACAGACGGGAAAAATCCTTTCCGGGATCTTTAAAGGTGACACTTGGAATCTCATCGGGGAATTGATTTGCAAATAAAAAGAGTGAACAAATTTTATTCCGATACGTTCCCTCGATAAAAGCACGATTATTTTTTTAAAAAACGGTTTTAGTGCTTTGATTTTGAAATTTTAATGTTAGACGTTTTCAGTTAACGTCAGATGTGTTGATTGTTGCGATTTTAGTTCGGGTTGATAAATTCGAATTTAATTATAATTTATTTTAACACACTTACTGCCCTTTAATGGTAAACATTGAGAGCTCATGAGATATACATAACTCTAATTTACAATCATCATTTCGTCAAAAACTGTTGCTAAGGGTTTTTGTACATTTTAATCGTGAGATCCTCAAAATCATCTCTTGGCTTTGTCTTTGTGGTCGCGGTAGTCAAGGGATCGGATCATGGCTAGCGTGTCAAGAGTTCGAGCCCAGTACCACTGAAGACCCGCCGTGTAGGGGAGCGATGCACGTTAAATCTGTCGAAAGCTCAGACGTCCTCCCGTTGGTGTGGTGGGGAAGTCAGGAGAAGGTAGTGCCAGCTCAGAAGGACGAGGTCTGTCGCCAAAAGCCTTCAAGTAGCTGAATAGAGGGACGTTAATATTCACCGATTGTCTTGGTGGGCCGCTATGCACCCACCCCTGGTTTAAACACTAAAATTTAAAATACTGAAATAATAACAACATGAATAGATTCAACAGGTAGAATTTTATTTATATGTGTATCATTGTGAGAAGATTGTTCTTTACCCGGGGAAAAATAGCTTTTTGACTAGATGAAAGATATATAATATCTGTAATAATATTACTGTAATTTCATTACACAGAACCCCAAGAGAAATAAATACAAGTAATTATCTATTTTAACACTCATTTATTAGCTTCACCTGTATGTAACGGAATCTTTGAACTCTATTTTTACCCACTTTAAAAAGGTCAGAGTGATTCGAAATTTTGCACACTTGTCAAGGACCGAAGGCAATACAATTGTTTTCATAATTTTGTTCCATTTTCCTGATCAGGATCATCAGGATTAACGATTTCTCATTCCAGATTTGGCGACTTATTCCAGATCCCATTTCCATACTTGACGACTAAAATATTAAGTTACAACTCTAAAACGAAAACGCTCATGGTTAATATAAATTCAGCAAACCAGAAAAAAAGTCTTTATCCTCTTGTACGATCTGTGGATTGAAACACCATTCATTGCTTCACTTTACCAAAACAGCTGAGAATTGATTCAGAGGTCTCGCCAGTTTCAATAATTTCTCACAAACTCTTCGATTCAAAACGTGTTCTTTTATGTCTAATGCTGATTTAAGTTTCAGAGACAATATTGAGCTCTTTTAGTGAGAAATGTCATTGACTTTTTACACTTTCTTCCACATTAAATATTTCTAACTTAGCTCTTCCAGATTTCCTTTAGTTGGCTGATCCTACATTTGCAAACCAGGCCGTTTCGACGCACTGATATGTCCAATGGGTATTCCAGATTCTAAAAAAATGACGCATTTAAGATTAATTCATCGGTAATAGTTTAAAAAACTAAAAAAAAAAAAAAAAAACACGCTTTTATTGTAGATCGAATTAAAATATGAAAAATAAATTATAGTTTAAAAAAAATTTATAGAATACGCTTTTATGTTTAATCGAACTGAAAAGTTAAAAAAAAAAAATCTTAATATCAGAACAAAATGATGAATGAGAGAAAATTAATGTTATTATGGTATTAAAGCATGGAGTGCTGTGTACTACATTTTTACACTAACTCAACATATCGGAATAGAATTAGTAAGAATTATAAAAATTATAAAAAGTAATATCGAGCACCCTACGCTTTTCCCATAATGACATTAACTTCGTTTATAATTATTTTATTCTTATATTAAGAATTATTTTTTCTTTTTAGTTCGATTGACCATAAAAGCGTGTTTTTTTAGTTTTTTAAAACTATAATTTATTTTAAAATAAAGATATTTAATTACCAAGTTCGAGAATACTTAAAGTTTTTTATATATTTTTTTTAATCTCCCTTAAGGTATCCGACTGGTTGCGACAACTTTTTTTTCTTTAAAGAAAGGAGATATGGGAATTTTTTTGTTATTTTTAGATTTGTTTAGTGCATTTTAAGAAAAATGTGCTAAAATTAAGAAGAGAAAAAGAAATTATTATTACTAAAAATGGGGAAAATTAAGTAAAATTTGACAAAATAGCATAAACGCGGCCCATTCAGCACCAAAGGTTTATGAACACATTTTCAATTTTTTCATTCTCTAATGTGTTGCTAAATTATTCAATTTTGAAATGAACTTCAGGATAAGAGATATTTTCTTTTTTACAAAAACTAGAGTTCTTTATCTCGGTTACTATATGAAAATGCTTAAAAAGACAGGGATTATATTCACATAAAAGACTGTAAATTTTGTAATAAAACAGTGATGGATACATCTGAAGGTTAAAACAATTTTACTATTATACAGAACTTACAGAAAAAATTTCAGTTATGTTCAAAATTTTTTCAACAATCGCTGACCCCGTTTGATTATTTTCAAAAAATCACATTTCGTGTCAAACGCGTTTTAAAGTATGACATCTTGCTTAAAGTAATGGCATATGCTTTTACTAAAACACTTGTAGTTTTTGTTCTAGTAAACGGAAAATGATAAACTTGTTATTTTTATAAAGCTAATAAGATGGCCCATAAAATAAAACCATAAAAAAATTGTCAATTTTTGGCAGAATTCACAGTTTTAGGGTAGTCGGATACCTTAAGGGTTCATGGACCTCTAGTCTTTTTAACCTTCTATCGGGCGCCATCAATACAGAGCGATCCATTCGCCCTCTACATGTTTTCTTCATCCTACATTAATGAAGAGTTTGCTATTAACCAACCAACCTAAAACCATCACCTCAAATCCTAATAACCACGCACCGACCCCCTGAGCCACTTCTTCGGATTACTATCACCCTTTTAGCGCCCCTTCATTATTCAAGGTCCATAAAACAACTGCTCGGAATTATTAAGAAAAAGATATTTCACCGCTCGTAGCAGCCGCTTTCCCTCTTCATATTGTCTTACTGCGAAGTCCGGCGTCTTTATGCATTTTGCCCATAAAACGGATTTTGATGTCGTTATGAACTCTTGTTTTAGATGCTTTTCCCCCATCCATCATGTAGAGGAAGCTAATTTAGACGTTTCATTGCCCGGTTTAGGAGTTTGGGTTATGTTCGTGAATATTTTAGAACCCCCGCTATTTCTTCGCGGGATATGTGGTTTACTTTCAGAAATTTTTGGTTTGCTCTTGTTGTCTGATGTTGCGTGTTGGTGATTAATTTAATCTGAGGAATTTATTAATCGGTTTTAGTGCTGTTATCTGTGGATTATAAAATGTCCAGAGTATTTATTGTTTATTTAATGATGGTATTTTTATTAATGAGATATTTAAAGAGCGACATATTTGGAAAGATTCATTTTTTTGTTCTATAAAGAGAAAGCTAATTGTTGAAAGGAAGGAACCCATAAATAGTTTATATTATTTTTGGTACGTTATTAATTAATTAAAAGAATTTATTTTTACATTCAGTGAAATTTTTCAAATGTTTGATTTACATCAGCTTGGAATTTTTTTTAGTGATGCGAAAAATGTGTGTTACTTTAAACAATGCAATGTTTTTTGGAAAAAATAGGGTGAATTTGCACATAGTTTGAGAGAGATTTTAACTAGGTATAGTATAAATTTGCATAATGAATTTATTTCGAGAGTCCTTTTTTATATGAATTTTGGTTTTGGGGTTCAGCAAAGTGAGTTGCTGGTTTATCGAAGAATTGTGTTAATAGCTTTTGGTGTTATCTATAGTTTCTGAAGAATTTCTTATACATTTCTTTACTACCGTGTTTTTTTTCGAAAATAAAATAATTTTGTATAACATTCTTTTGCTGTAAAAAACCACGTTATTTTAAAGAAATGTCTTATTTTCCGTGCGCTATAATTTACATTTCTTCAAAAACAATCATGCCGGTATCTGCTGCAGTGCTTCTCAAACTTTCAATACTTGCGACCCAATATTCAATCATAATTTTCATCACGCCCCCCTACAAACAATAACAATGTATTGAATTCGATAATACAATACTTTGACACAAAAGCTACAGTACGTCATTAATCTCTTAAGTGCCACTAGCGTATATAAACGTCTCGTTCAGCTAGTGCGTAAATTGCCCTCAACGTATATATACGTCTTATCGATATACGATCTTTTCTGTTCATTGCTATCCATAACATGATTCCGAAGGCTTTGGAATGCAATAAAATAACCTTGACAGCGTTTTTGCAAAGGATTTACTTATTTCACAGCATTTTCTTATTTATCCCCCTCTCTCCTTATTACACCACATACGTGTGCATACGTGAAAAAGGCTGCATTGGAGAGCGAATTGCGTTTTTAATCGGCTGTTCAGGGGTTAGTTTTCAACTGTACAAATTATCAAGATAAGTGTCAATTTTTGCATATAATTTTATATATGACAAGCCCATGTGGTCGCTGGTAATAATTAAACTTGTTCTTAATTTAGTATTGTTAAATTAATTATAAAATACACACATTGTGCAGTATTGATACATTTATAAGTGTATTGTGTCAGTGCAAATGCTGATTAGATTTTTTATTTTGTCAGAATGTATTTTTTTTTTGTTTCCTTTCAATAAATTGATAATTTTTAAAAATCTTTTTTTTTCGACTTTTCAATATGCTCGTGGTCTCTCCTCGGGTTATCATGCTCCCCTAGGGGGAGCGCCCCACAGTTTGAGAAGCTGGTATACTGAAACATCGTCATAGAGCTTATTACAGTTCTCATTATTGAAGGAAGCCATCCATTCATTCAGTGTTGTGATACTTTGAATTTTTCTGGTGGTTATAGTCTATGAAACCACTTCAAGGCATTGATATCAGCCCTTCAAACAACTAAACTCTTCTCTTAACAGTCCATTCACTGACGATGCCATTTATGCAGTATTGTGATGCTTTGAATTCTTCTGGTAGTTAATCTAATTGTGGTATCATACAAAGGCCAATACTTGAAAATTAGCTCTGCGAGTACTATGCTCTTCTGACAATCCATTCGTAGATGATGCCTTCCAACTCGGAAAATGGTTGCCTAAACCTGATTTACAATTCGAATCCTTCGTTCTCTTGTTGATTTGAGGTTGCATGATACTCTGATATCCGTTTTTAGACTTCGAATATTCAACTTTTCCCATTTTGTTTAAATTTAAAAAAGGAGCGCACATGGGAATTTTTCAAAGGGTTGGAAGTCCACCATTCTCGTATTATGCTCCAATAAGGCCTCCAACATATTCTTTTGATTTCGTCGATCTTTCAAAAACAGTAAACAATTAATTCTTGAATAAATAATTAGCATTAATTAATAAAACTAATTATTAATAATTAATACTTAATAAAATTTTGCTTACTTAATTAATTTACTTTTCTATATACATTGAATTATAATCAATCGGGAAAAAAATCGAGGAGTTTTTGGGGGGTCCGTACCCCCCCTTGTGTGCGCCACTGATTTGAGATCTTGCCTCTGGAATCTTTCATAATTATTTTCTTCGAAAAAACAGTAAAAAATTTATTATTGAGAAAAAAATTAGCTTAATTAACAAAACTAATTATTAATAATTGATACTTGATTAAATTTAACTTACTTAATTTACTTAACTATATACATAAGATTATAATCAATCGGAAAAAAATTAAGGGCTTTTTGGGGGTCCGTACCCCCCCCCCCTGTGTGCACCACTGATTTGAGATCTTACCTCTGAAATCTTTCATAATTCCTTTCTTACGCTCGATGGAAAAGCTTTCTTTTGCTACTCATCTTACTTGAGGATTTATGTAGAATTATTTTCTTTTAAATATTCGAAACGTGTTGAAATGATCAATTTCGATCAAACCACACAATTTGTTTTTATTTAGTTGAATGGAGCAATCTTTTGCTTTACAAAATATATATGTATTTTGTTTCTACACTACATAGAGGCCAAGTTACAATAAATTATATAGAAAAACCGTGAGTGGGTCTTAAATCAACCAGAAGCGGACATTTAAATGGTTCGAAATCTGTCGTGGTGAGTCCTATAACTCAGAATATTACAAATGTATTTCTACGAAACTTTTTGAACCTGATATGTGTATTATTTTCTAGGGAATAATTCTTAATGTGTGAATATTTTTAGGGATATGACCTGTTTTAATAATAGCTTCAAATGTCATTATTTATAATATATATTCAATGAGCTCTAAATTTATTATATTTGAATAAAACTTTAAAACTGAATTGCTTTTTCTGGATAAACGTATGTAGTTTATTAAGTAATACTTTTAGTTTGTTAATTTTTCTCTAATTGGTTTTAAAGAATTTTTAAAAAATTGGTAAAAGTTCACTTATAGTGTTTTTCTTACAATTTAGATAATTTTAAATATTGCTGGTCAAGTCTTAGTTTTTATCGGTACTGGAAGGGGGGATCCCTACAAAAACATTTGTTTTTAGTATGCTGTGACGGTTAAAACAAAGAAAGGTAGCGTGATTTGAAAAATAAAAATTTAGTTTAATTAAGTCATAGCTATTATTTACATTAATTTACAACTTAGTACTTTTTGATGATTTTAGAGTCCCAATTTCTATTGCTTTGTGAGGGAGGGGTCTTGTGGTCTGTTCACCACGAAGTTTTCGCTCGAACTCCCTTTTCTCTCGGCCCCCGCTCGGGTTTTGGGGTTGACCGCTGTCAGCGCCTTTTCTTCTCATTGCATCCGGCCGTGGGTGGAGTGGGCTTCTCCTGGTGTCAAAGGTTGGCGGGGCTATCCGAGACACGTCCGCGCAATATATTAACGACTGCAGGGGTGTTTTTGCAATTCTTCTAAAAACTGATCCTAGCCCCTGTGACGGGAAGTCGCAGGTGTCCAAGAACTCAAAGCGGTTTCGTTACAATGCTATTTCTAAAAAGTATTCTGAACTTGTTCGAATACCTTAATTTAGGGGTCTTCAACTTGTGGCCCTCTGAAGACATTTTAGTGACCCTTCATTTGAATTTGAGGCAATGTCAGGATAAATTGCCTTGTCTGCTTTTTGTCGTAAGAAAACATTTTTGTCTGTTATTCTTGATGTTTAAAATATTTTATTGGTGTGCTTGATATCTGTTTGAGATAAAAAATTTTCTTAAAATGACGAATTTTTGAAAAATTTCATTATATCTTAGATAATTTCTAAAAAAATATCTGACTATGTGTAAAATCTCAGAAGTTTTCAGAAGAAAAGGGGGACTTTAACCTTCCTTTAATACACAAAATATTTTTAAGTCGACTTTTATCTGTTTTAGAAACTTATATATATCTGTAACTCCATATCTTCCCTTAGAATCAGTTGTAGTCTTGTAAAATAAGCCTCCCTTTCTTACTTAAATTTCCCGACTTCCCTTATTTTTTTGATAAGTCTTGTGGCCCGCGGGTCATTGGGGATTATTTGATAAGGCACGCGAGCATTAAGGGTTGAAAAAAGACACCTACCTTAATTTACTGTTTAATCAGTTATTAATCGTCCATTACAACACATTACATATTGAATATCAAGTTTGTCCGTGCGCTGCATATGCATTTAGATTAGTTATTCGGTAATTAGTACATCTATTCCTTATTTTGAAGATATGGCTTCTTTTGTTAACACACTGAAAAATTAAGCTAAGTCTTAATTTTCAATTATATGTTATTTTCGGAGTAGCACAGTATACTTGAATGATGAATTTTTTTACATTTTAAAGTATACAGTTTGAGAGAAGAGGCATGAATTTTAAGTAGCGAGCATTTTAAAATCTTTCCTCTGTCGAAACATTTTATCGTTTGGGATATTTTGTTACATTTCTCGTAAAAACGATTTCGAGGGAAAAAAAAAGAATTAAGAAGTTCTCTCCAAAGAACTCATTAAAACTATTTCCCCCCAGCTTTGATTCGCGACCGAATTAAGTTTATTCTGCGCCAAACGAAACGATACCAGACCTTTTAACAAAAGCATACTTGCGGGCCCTAATCCTATACGTTAGTTAGAAAATGCGCATCCATTTTTAATTCCGGTCAGATACCTCGAAATGTGAGTGAAGATTAATAATAAAGCAACCCCCGCTGAGACAAGTGGAATGAAATTTGCTACGAACTTTTATTAAAAATACCTGGTCTTGTTTGAGGAGGGAAGACGGAGGAGGGAGAGGTAAAACTTAATTAACTGTAACCGCAGTTAAATGTTTCAAGTTTCGATTTTCGATTTTACCACATTTCCTTGATTTGTTTTCTCTTTTTCCGGGATGAAGATTAGTTTGTGTGATGGAATATGCCATGGAAATGAATCTTTGAATTTTTAAATGGGGGATGAATGTTTGAATGATACAGTCTCCGTGAAATGAATGTGGAATTGATGTCTTTATTAACCCCCTGAAGTGGTCGTTATCAGCGGTAATCAAAATAATGGATTTTTGTTGATGATATTGAACTTGGAGGTAGATGATGCCTGCTGCTTAAATATTTATTCCACTGATGTTCCAAAGACATCTTTGCTCTTTTCTCGCTGCATAATTTATAAGAACTTGGTTTTAATCATTTGCTTTGATTATCGTATTATTTATTCATTCTTAAATTAAAGGTGTTCTGTCGGTTTGATTGGGATATTTCCCGCTTTATTATGTATTTTCTTTCATATCTGCGCGAATGTTGCTGAAAATAACATTTGATATTAATGATGCGAGAAAATTCAATTGTGGAGTTTATAAATGTGAAAAGGATATAACTGTCATACCGAGTTTCAAGTAATTTCGTAACTGAGTTAACATATACTTACAAATTTTTTTTTCCTTCTTAAATCAAAATTATTGCTAAAACTAATTTAAAATCTGCTTTCGGTTTTTCTTTCTTTTTAGATAAAGATTTTTGTGTGTGTTAAGTTGATGCTTCATGATAAAAACAAACAAACGGATAATTGATACCTGTTGTGTCATGGTTAGCCTAGAGTGCATAGGTTCTCAACGTGGGCGACAACGCCCCCTTGTGGGCGTTTGAGGCTTTCAGGGGAGGGGGCAGTAAAAGATCCAGAGAAAATTAGGGGGCATTAAGATGGCACGGAGGAGCTTGGACAGATTAACCAAAAAAGACCCAAAGAAAAAAAAGCTGATTATGTACTAACAAAAGTAAATTAATACTGTTTACCTTATGTTGATTGTATGTTTTATTCATTTCTATATCTCACATGTACGAAAATTAACATATTCCGGTAGTTTGGGAAGTGGATGAAAAACTTAGAGATTACATTACATTCAGACCTACATTAAATTGAATGATATAGTGCATTTTAATATCTGTAGTGCATGTGTTGTCTTTGTCTGTGAGCAGTAGGAAACATGTTTCGTCCACTGCATTTCATTACGTATATTATCCTAGAAACATAATTAAATATGTAAACCAGGAATTAACGTGTTTCTTTAAAGGTTGAAACCGCCAATTTATATTTATTTTGAAAGCAATAGTGTATTATAAATTACTTCGTATCATCAAAACCCCTGTCTGTCTTTATAACAGGTAAGCTAAAACTTTTATTCCACTCTTTTAAAAGAAGTTTAGTAGCGCACATTTCAATTCCAACAATATCCTATCTATGACTAAAATATATAATATTACACATTTTTTTAAATATATTTGTGGCAATAGATTTTTCAGTTTCGCAAGCAAAAAAATTGTTGCTTTAGAAAAAAAATTAAGAAATATATTCTATTAGAAATAGGATATTTTTTAAAACTTTTGTTTTCACCATGTATTATGTACACTCTTATTTCTCTAGAGTGGAAGGGGGCGGTATCGAATTATTCACAAGAAAAGGGACATATTTGCTAGAGAAGGGGGGCGCCAGTTCAAAAAAGGTTGGGAACCTATGGCCTAGTGATTATGGTCATTAACTCCTGGTGGGCTGCGTATCGTGAATTTGAGCCCTAATGCCGTTGAAGATCAACCATGTGTGTGTAAAGGAACTGATGTTTGGTAAATCTGACGAGGCTCGAGGTCCTTCAGTTGGTGTGGTGTCTTAGTTTGCAGAAGAAAATGCTAGCTCAGGTGTCATCCTCGTCTCTTGACCGAGGTTCGAACTTACGAGGTCCTTCGCCAATAGCTCTCGTGTTGCTTCACAGTGCGATGTTAATCAATACTCACTCAGCCGCAGTATACAGAGTGGTGGCCAAAATTGTGGGCACTTTTTAAAATAGTCATGTTTTTCAAGTGTACATTCTTAAAGAAAATGTTACGTTGCACAAAGTGCAAAGTCTTCATTTGTCAAAGTCAAAGTATATCATTTTAAAGATAATTTAATACTAAATTCAATACAAACTTAAAAACATAACAATTTTAAAAAGTGTCCACAATTTCGGCCACCACTGTACAGTGGTTGATGCACGCTAAATTTGTCGAGTCTCTAAGTCTTCATGTTGACGGGTGTAGAAGTTTTGAGTTCCAGCACAGGTGTCGTCTTCATGAATTGACCGCAGTTAATAACTTTTTTCTTTCAAATGGACTGCATCAAGGAAGTCACAAGACTTTGTTGACGCGGGATGTCCTCAAGTATTAGTCATTTCATTAATGGCGCCATCTAGTGGTGGCTCATGTTACTAATTTTTGAATTTATTCAATTCAAGCTTTCAGCGGATGCGAAATATTGCCGAGAGCTCCAGGGGATCAAAGAGATATTTTATATGGCACATATGTCATATGTTTGTCTACCATTTTCGCATCCAGAAAATCTATCAACTCCAACCAGGATCGAACCCACGCGCAACCTTGGACTTACGAGGCGGGTACACTACCTCAAAGCTACCGAGCCGTTCTGCAGTTCAAAATGACCGAGGTCCATCTCCAGTATTCCTAGTGTGGTTTCAAATTTCGACTTTAAAAACCAATCAGTTAAAATAAATTTTGTTCCTCTTTAAATTTAATAGACTACAGTTTACAGTAGAACGTCGTTTATCCGAATCAATTGGGACCGGACGCCGTTCGGATACGCGATTGTTTGGATAACCGAAAACCGAATGCGATCGGTCCATGCAGTATATGATAGTGGACACTATACAAGTTTTGAAAATCATCACATGCGGGAATCGCGCTTGAAGAGAGAGAGCAAAAATAGGTGCAAATTGCTGCAATTTTACCTTGATTGGGGAAAATAATCCCTTATTTTTCGTTGTACCAGTGTACACCTTCGTTTTTTCAATGCAAGGTCTCGGATTCTCTTCGTGGACCGTCGCCAAAAGCCCTCGTGTTGCTGATCAGTGCGACGTTAATATTCGCTCACTCACTCACTCGGATTCTCTTCAGGAGCAGTAGTTAAGTAGGACAGCACTCTGATTGTTGTTCGTACCCCTCCATAGCTGTCTCTAACGCAGAAACGCGTCAGCATTTGATCGACCCTTGCTACTTTCATTGTTGTTGTCCTCGTCTTCACCGTTTCATCGTCGACAGGGTTGGATTTTTCCTGCACGGAAGTCCCAATCTCGTCATCATTTAGCATTTGAAATCCACAATCTTCTGCATCGCATGCCATCCAGGTTTCTACGTCAACAAAACTCAACAAAAGAGCACGTATACACCCCTCACAAACTGACCTAATATTCCGCGCAGATGCTTACCAAATCACATAGCTGAAATTCCCCAAATATCCCTCACCTTGGGTTTTCCCGTCACTTTTGGCCTCACTGGAAACAAATGTTGAGCATTGCACTGTTCAAAAACTGATCCAGACTTTGGTTCGGATATTTGACGCTCCGGATAATAAACGTTTGGATAAACGACGTTCTACTGTGTATTATTTTAAAAATAAGAATTTCATTCTCGCTTGTTTCAATTCGTGAAACAGATTTTATTTCAAATGAAACTTAACTACCTTTTTAGATTCGCTCAAAGTCCTGCCAACTACTCTTATTGTTGATTTGTCCCGCTGGGATTCGAGCCAGTTCTTTAATCCATCGTGGAGCAAACTTTGTTTCCGATTGAATGTCCCGGGTAGCCTTTGAGAAAGCTGATTTGATTCGTAGAGTTGCATCAGATTTCAGGAATACCCCGAGGGCTATCGACTTCAAAAGGAGATGTGATGCAGGGAACGACGATAATTCATTTTCTCCAACTCCTATTCCACGGTAACGTTAGAAATCCTCTCGGAGTGTGTAGGGAAAAGGGGGACGTTAGGGGACTGGCGTTCCTCGAATTATCCAAATCGGACGAATATTCGTGATTTTTGTTGACTAGATTGGAATTTATAGGAAAATTGGGTCTGAAGTAATAATGGTACGGGAGTTCTAAGCTAAAGAATTCTAGCAGTAGCTGTGTTATATGACACAGTTAAATGATGACTTCTTTAGAAGAGGGTCGGAGAAGACTCAAAGGGCTTGGCAATTTTTTCGTTGAATGGTAATTCAGAAGAAGTTTGATTTTAATGTACAGTAAAACTCTTGATATTTCGAACTAAAACAATACGTTTTGGTACACTCGATAGTTCGAAGTAAAATCTGTGGCTGGTCAGACTACAACACGCGATAATTCGAAGTTATCTTATAAAACTCGACAATTCGAATACTGGCTATCATGTAGTCCTGTTGCAAATAGAGGTTGGAGCTTACAGGTTTTGCCTTTTATTGTCTCCGCATGTCTTCCCTGAAACGTAACACCTTTTACGACCATCTGTCTGCTACCCCTTTTTTGTGTTTTCCGGTTCCTCTGGCGAAAAGACACTTCTATTGCTTCAAGTGGACAATAGAATAATCACACTGTTGTCAGCCGTCCATATCTTTCGTTTAACACGGGGCCTTGCTACACGTGTTCAGAGAGGATGGTCCGCTATTGTGAAGAAGGGATGCATAGGATTGTGTATGTATGTTTAGAATGTATTCTTTTAATACAGGACTTTTAAGTTCTGCATAATATATACTTTTTTTCTCTATAATATATACTTTTTAAAAATAGTTTAAAATAATTTGAAGCTGAAATTTTTTAAAAAATTTTTTGTGTGATGTTGATAGTAAAGTCAATAATAAAACCCAATGGTGAAAATCGTAGCTTTTGGGTCCTGTTTCGTTCGAAAAAAAAATTCCCACCCTTCATCCCTCACTTGATGTGGAATTAAGGGGTTCACCCATGCGATGGGTTCAAAAAATAAATTTTTTTTTTGTTTCCTAAATTGCTTTTTTAACGTGTCTAGAATACGGTGGTAAATTGACTTTTTTAAAAATTCGAAGTTGTTATAAAGAAGCAAGTGTTAGAAGAGCAGCTGTTCGGAGCGCTGAGTTGGAGCTCTTATCGTGTACTGTCGGCTTGATTCCATTGACCCTTCTATGCAAATATACATTCATACAAGTATAGACAAGTTTGTTGAGGTTTAAAAGGAAATATCTATAGTTGTTGAATATTTCGTCGAGCTTGTTTTAGTCTTCGCCACCAGGCATCGCCGGTTGAGGGTAACTTAAGATTTTCATTGTTTTACTCAGATTTGAAACTTTAAACGCGTTTTTCTCAAAACTGTGTTTTTCAAATTTTCCTCCATCATATCTCAAGAACGGTTTGACCGAATGACTTCAAATTTATAGGGTAAACTCAGTACATATAGACGCACCAAATGGACTACGATCATTCCAAAATTCAAAATATTATATTTTTTATAACAAAAACATAACAAAAAAACTCATGAATTTCGAAACTTTTTCTTCAAAGGTCTACCAAAAATCCAATTTTTGATATTTTCAATTGAGTATTCTCCATTCTGTGCATTTAAGGTTAAAACGCCGTTGATTTTTTTTATTTCGCATAAGCCAATCAACGGAATCGTGGAGGAAGTGAGCGTCCATTTTTTCGAGGTGGGTGTGTTCACAGCGCTATAACTTACGTTCTATTAGGTATTTTTGACTAAACATTTACACATACACTTAAAATACATATAACTAAGTGATAAGAAACTTAAAGTTTTATCTTTTTACTAGTCATCAAAAAAAATTCTCTAAAAATGTTTAAAAAAACAGGCCGTCACATGGGTGAATCCCCTTAACTAAGTATTGCTTCAATTCTCGGTGCATATGTGACTAATTTTTGAAATTTCGATAGATTTCTCTATTTATGTAAATTATAATTCAATGTTAATCTCAAATCTTGCAACGAAAGAAAAAATGTTCCTTATAACAAGCAAATTTTCCTCCGACCAAATAGTGAATTGTTGTAAATCAGGGGTGGACATTAAGTCGATCGCGGTCGACCGGTGGACCGCAACGACATTTTTTGGTGTCCACCTGAAGGTTAGCAGTTTGTAATTATATACTGAAATGTTCAAGACTGGATGACAGTATTCAGACCAAATCTTCTACCGATTATAACTACGCGAGAACTAACTTTATAGATGATGTTTTATTTTTTAATGTATTTTTTCATAATAAATGTATCATTTGATATTACATTTATGGCTTTTTATTATGTTTGTACCTTGCGTTTTGCTTTGAATGGGGTTTTAAAAGTGACTTTTTTTTAGTTATGTACTTAAGTACATACATTCCATATTTATTATTAAGTTATAATAAATATTGTTGTCCTTTTTCTTACTTTACGACACCTACCTCACTGGGTCGCCCACAATACCTTGAAAAAAAACTAAAAGTAGCTCGTACTCTGGAAAAGTCTGCCCACCCCCCTGTTGTAAATCGTTTATAGTTTCAAAATTCTTATTTTTAAAATACTTAAAAACCTGATATATTAAATCTATTTTTTTTAAAAAAAAAATGTAATATATGTACTGGATTTTTTTTTTACCTCACAAACTCTTATGAAAAAAATTATACTGAATTGAAAACATGTTTTGTATTAAAAAGGAAAATACCCCTAAGCCTGTGTAACAAAATCTATGATGCATCAATTAAAAATTTGGACACTAGGAATTATTGTAATTTGGCCTTTCTAGGAAAAATAATGGAAAAGTTAAATTAGATTTCTTTAAAAATAATAAAAACGTATTCTTTGAATTTAAGTGAGATTTGAAAACATTTCAAAACTTTGCTCAAGTTTAGTGACATTTCAGAAAATGTTTTAAAATTATAGATTTTAATATTTATTGAGTAAATACGGGTGGTTTTACGATTGGTTTGTTTTGTCTGTTTGATAAATATTTATTTAGCGCATTTTTTTTAGGTTATAATTATTATTTTGGCGATGTGTTGGTGAAAATTTAGTTTTTTTTTCTATTACCAAAATTTGTCATTCGATTAATCGCCAAGATTGTTAAGTTCATTCACCAATACTGGCGATATATCTCAGATAGTTGTTTTTTTAGACTTCAGAATATTGTGTATGTCTTTTTGTTCAAAGAAAGTTGTACAATTCATTTTTACGTAAATGAATGTTTATTTTCCATAACATCCTGTTTTATTCACTATAAAACTACTAAACAAATTCTGTGCAGTGTTGGCAATAATGCATAAAAGGAAAACAGTTACTATTTGAAAAGAACTTCACATATTTCTTTATCGGGACCACCTAGAAGTTTTCATAAACCACTCGAAACAGAACTCAGTGCTTGTTTAATGTTTGAAACACTCCAGATGTACAAACCTAATTCTCGTACAACAATTTCGCCCAGTGAAAGCATAAATACAGCCCTTTGAGATAACGACGTTATTACCTACAGAATGGAGGGAGATATGGCTTTGTGGTACATAGCGTAATGGTTCCAATTTGGCTTATTTTCATCCAGATAGAATGTGTATTCGCCAAGTTAGGAAGATAACAGCTTAATATTCACCGGATTTGGAATGTAGAAAAGGTTAGCAAGTGGCGTCATCTTTTTTTTCTTTCTAGGATGTGGGGAAACAATTAAAAGTGATAAATCTTTTTTCCTGCTTCAACTTATCTTTCAAAATTCATAAGTGTGGCAACAAGGATTAATATATATGTGCTTGGGTTTTCGAAAGGTGAAATTAATAAAAAATCAAGTCCTATTTTTATGCTTATTTCTATGTATTCGATAGAGGGACGTAAAACAACAATTTATTTACGCTCGTTTTACCTAGATAAATTAAAAAAGTTGTCGAAGTTAACTTAAAATAAAAACTGTGCACGTGCTTTTTTTTAAAAAAAAATTTCATTTTTAATTTATATTTTCTTCTGAATTGTGTAAGTTCCCCTCTTGTTTAGGTAATTGAAAAGAACAAATGTATTTTTAGATCTAAGAAATAAAATCGGGGGCCTTTGATATATGATTTGTATTTCTTATCTGCCGGCTTACAAATATACACCGTGTTGCACCTTAAACAAACAGGGCTGCAAATGAATTTTCGTTCAGATTACTAACTTTTGCCTCGCAGAAATTATCGCAAAACCCATTCTTCTGAAGATGAAATCTTTTTTTACTGTTGAGATGTTTGAACGCTACTATTTTTTTACTAGCAGAAGTTATACATGTGTGGTATGTAGCATCGGAAATCACGAACAAATAATGTTTTTATTTTCTGAATATGTATGTGTGAACGCACACACACTAGCTGGTACACCCCCGTTCTTCGTACAAGTGAGTTAAAAAATTAAACAATACAGATTGAAGGATAAAAAAGTTTTTAATGAGTTAATTTTACGTGAACTGTAAATTAAATAAAAAAAAAGCTTTTTGCATACCTCAGTTGAACAAAAAAAAAACATATTTGTTGAATTTTAAGTCTGAAGGTCTAATATCTGATAAAAAGAATTTTTTTAAATTTATTTATAACGCCTCGTAACTCTCTTGTGGGTCACAATTTTTGAAAACACCTTCTAAGTCAATCTCTCCGCAGCAAAAGTAACACATTGTTTTAAATTTTGTGTAATGAACGCTTAAAATAGCGTAAATAATTTATATCTTGATGTGTAAATACGCTAATATTATTTTCTGTTGTATTTATTTTATGTTAAAATTATAATATTCGCAAGCAACGCCGTTCCTTACATTATAATGGTGATTCAATGGAAACATAGCGAAATGTTGGTGGCAGAGCCAAGTTGGTATCATTTTCGGCGACCACGTTGGCAACTTGACGATTGATTGAACGGTTGCTTTGCTGTAGTGCCACCTAGTGGAGAGCTGGAACAAAGAGGCTAATACAAAAACCTTATCCACAAAAGATAGCCTAGTGGTTAAGGTATTGGATCGTGGCGGGCACGTCATGAGTTCGAGCCCAGTACCACTAAAACACTCGCCGTGTAGGGGAGCGATGCACGTTAAATCTGTCGAGACCTCAAACGTCCTCCCGTTGGTGTGGTAGTTAGGAGAGGGTCTGTGTGTGGGCCAGCTCAGGTGTCATCCTCGTCTCTTGACCTTGGCTCAAAATTATGATGTTCGTCGCCAAAAGCCTTCGTGTAGCTAAACAGAGCAACGGTTTTATTTACTCATTAATTCTCCACAAAAAATACATGTACATGTCAATTTTCATAGTGATTGGTTGAACGTTGTTGGAGTGAAGCGAGGTCATATGTAGAAGCATCTATTTTTATATATATAGATTAGCATTAAAGGAGAACCTTCTGGTAGATTAAATATCTGGTTTTTAAAATTTTATTACTTATTGTACCTCGGCTTCTATGTAACGTAGAAACAAAATAAAATGTTTTGTCGAGCCAAAAGATTGCTCTGTTCAGTGAAATAAAAAAAAATGTGTTTTTTATGGAAATGGCCGATTTCAACGTGTTTTGGTACGTTGATTTTTTTTTTTATTTTTATCTGAAAGTTCATCGTATCTGTTCCAATCAAACTTGGACACCAGTCTCTGAATATTTTCTTTAAAATTCAACTTTAACGTTAATTGTTTTCAACAGCTCAATTCGGATCAATCTTTTAAATTTTTGTTTCTCTGGAATAATTTCTTTTTTAAAAATTTGATCGTTGAGAACTGTGCAGAATCCTTCGTATGCGTTTCTGTAACACTCGCCGAAGATCCTTCGGCGGAATAAAATGCAAAAGTTGTTTAATGCGATTTCGTTTTCCACCCTCTTCCCGTTTTCTACTGGAAATTTCCTGATCCAATTTTGTGTTTTCGTTTTCCCGGTTCCCTTTCATTTCCTGTGACGAGGGGGAAAAATTGTCAGAAAGGGAAAAAGTAAACTGGACGAAAGTCTGCAATCACTGTTGATATGTATTCCTTTCTGATTCGATTTCTGAAACTTCGAATGCAATGTCTTAGGAATGCATGTACACGAATAATGTCCAGGGCTGCAATAATTGAGGGGTTCAAGTCGCTGGAGTTAGGGGTTCGAATCCTGAACTTTCCAAAGAGTTGTGGTAACCTCTGCTTACTCCTTGCATCCGATCTCTCTTGTCTACCTGTAAACCCGGCTAGATGTGTAGGAGGAATAGAATTATCCACAGACATTATTTCCATATTAACTTATTAATTCTTATTAACAAATATCGACCAGACACAATACAATTCTAATTAAGGTATATGAACTATGGTAGAGCGTGGAGGTGAGATACTCTAATGCGGGGATACTATTACAGACCCTCAACGGAATCTAAGACAGCTTAAATGCGCTCAACTACGTCTCACTAACTTCTATTTAAGAACACAGTACCTGAAGCTTTATTGTATCGGATCCTACGCTGGATTTTGCAGGCATTCTCTTTGGTTTATTCAAATGACGATGACTCCACGCTCTGCAATCTTTTAACTAATTCTCAAACTTCAAGTTCACTCCTACTTGCACACATCAAACGTATCCAATTCAGCTTGTCAGCCCAACAACGTGTCAACAGATCACTTGCTCTCATCCTTTCCTTCACTTCACTTCACCTCTTACTTCACTCTCCTTTACCAACTCGCGAAAACCGAATTTATATAATATTCCCTATTTGCATAAATCATGTTTGGTTTCTCGATGAAAGTTAGTTGAAATAAATATTTTGTTCAAAGAGCTAAGAAGACATTAGTAGAACCGCGTATAGATCCGTCACAGACTCGTCATACAGAATAAATAAAACGTTTTTCATGTTAAATAATACATTACAATGAACCCCATTGTTCATTTTAAGGATACTCAAAATGTAACCCCCCCTTGCGGATCCCCTTAACGCAGTGCTTCTCAAACTTTCAATACTTGCGACCCAATATCCAATCATAATTTCCATCTCGCCCCCCTCCTTCCATACAGTAGCAATGTTTTGAATTCAACAACACTATACTTTGACGCTAAAGCTACTATACGACTTTAACCTTTTAAGTGTCTCCGGTGTATATAAATGTCTTGCTCAGCCAAAGTGTTAATTGCTTCGGACGTATATATGCGTCTTTTCGAAGTAAGATCTTTTTTGTGCACCCTGTCCATAAAATTATTCCGAAGGCCTTGGAATGTAATAAAAGGAACTTGACACAGTGTTTGAGAAGGATTTACTTATTTATTTCTTTTCTCCCCCCCCCTCCCAATACGTCACATACGTGCGCCTTCGTGGAAAACGGTGGCATTGGGAAACGAATAGCATAACTTTTAATCAACAGTAGAGATTAATTATAAATCGTACAAAATATAAAGATAAGTGTTAATTTTCGTATATAATTTCATATATGACAAGCCCATGGGGTCACTGGTAATTATTAAACTTGTTCTTAACTTAGTATTGTTAAATTAATTATAAAATACATTGTGGAGTACTGTACATTTATAAGTATATTTTATCAATGCAAATATTTATTTCATTCTTTATTGTGTCAAAATGTATTTCGTTTGTGTACTTTCAGTGAAATTAATAATTTTTTAAATAATCTTTTGTTTTCGACTTTTCGATATACTCGCGCCCCCCTCGTAGAGATATCAAGCGCACCTCCCCAGTTTGAGAAACGCTGCCTTAACGCTTCAACGTACCTCTTTTGGGAAACGATGAATAAAATCAAATCCTGAGTTACAGAAAAATGTGCCAAAAATAAAAACTTTTCTTTAATAACTGGCCCATTTTTTAAAATTATCTTAGTCTTAAAAAAGACCCGGAAAAAAAGCAAATTCCTTTTGGTATATGTTTCAAATTTAAAGTTTATTAGACTAAGTATTGTAATACCAGTTAATTCAAAGGACTTCGTGAAAAGTCTTACAGTATTACATTTTAATAAAACAATGACTATATAAATGATTGTTTTGCAGTTTTAACAATTATTTCAAAGTACCTGCATTTGTTTTTCCAATTCTTATATGCTTTAAAAATTGCAGGAGCATTAACCATTCATTTCGGATAAAAAAAACTTCGGACTGTGGCTTCAAAAAACTTTTAAATTCATTTATAATGTATCTTGCAAGAAATCGAGTAAACTGCTAAAAGCAACGAACATTTCAACTTTTCACTGAATAAATAGATTAATGGCTTTATATCCTAGTTGGAAACTTAACTTCCTTACATCCTCTTGAGTTGTTTTGTGAAACTCCCCCGTCCCCTCTTTTCCGTCAAAGCGATGGGAAATCTTTTTTTTTATAAAAAAAATCGCCTGGAGGCTTTGTAATTATTCACTTTTGTGGGAAAACTCTTTCTTTTAATCGACATTAAACGGTATGGAAACTTAAAAATTACAACCTTATGTTCCGGTTCCTTTCTTAAATCGTCGTAGAATCGTCTGTCGAGTAGAATTTTCTCCTGGTGGCGGAAAAAAAAGACCTTTTGATCGATGTTTGAATATAAAGTAGGTTTTCATAAAGGAACTATACTATTTCACCGTATAGCTCTAGTAATTTGATTTTAAATTTTTTAAAGCTGTGTTCTTTTTTATACTTTTGCGTCAAAACTTATTTTTTATGTTGATGAACCTCTCACGATAGTTTTTTGAAAGTCAGTATTGAATTTTTTTTTTTGCCTTACTGTCTTATACGAATAGCAACTTTTAATAATCGTCTGACATAAAGAGATATATTTTAAAAGCGAAGCAAAAAATGTGTTGATTTTGGATGAATTTAAAATTTTTCCTTTAGTAAACAATTAAAAATAGGTTTTCATACCATTTTATACTCATATTCTTACTATTCCTATATGTATATACAGTAGACTCTCGATAATTCTCTCGATGTTCAAGGGACCAATAAAAAACTTCGAATTATCAAGAGGGTAGGAAAAAACTCCCAAAATACACGAAAAGAAATTTTTTTCTAACACATTTAAATTGTAAACGATGTATTAAAACAATAATCGTACATATGTATAAAATTATTTTAAAATATTTTTAGAAAGTACATAGTATACAGTATATAAATATTAAACAAAAGTTAAAAATACTAAATTAAAAGAATACATTTACGCGTATTAAAAACAACTATTAAAAGAATGCATACAGTACATAATTAATTTTTTTTCGCCAAAAAAATTAATTATCTTTTTGTTTTTGTTTTATGGCATTCAATCTTACTTTGTCAATAGATTTTTCTAGAATAAGTGAAGCTTGAAAAACGTCCACATCAACATGATTTTGAAGGAAAAAGTCGCGAGGTTTTGCTTAGTGACACTTTAACTTCCATCAGAATTATCAGTCAACTCCGGTGGCCATCAAAGGAGCGCTACAGGGTAGACTAGCATAGACAATACAACAACAAAGC
>BMAO01007012.1:0-38111 GCA_019973975.1 Trichonephila clavata | reverse complement strand
TCTTCGAATTTTTTTTCAGAGTATTGAGCAAAATGTTTTATCCATTATACGTCAATAAATACAAGAGTTTACTCACTTCTCTTCAAACGACATTAATTATACTTTTTGGTCGGATTATTTCGAAAAATTAAAAAAAAATGAACCTTCGACATTTCAGAATTTAAAAAATAACATTAAAAAAATGTTTATCTTATTTTTTTTTCATTGTCCCCCCCCTTTGCAGTATCTTTCTTGTTCAGTACTTCCTGAAAAAGAAATAGAGTTGCCATTGCTCATGTCGCCATCTACCAACATCAAAATGAACTATAACTGCGGAAAATAGAAGCTCTTCAAATAATACATACAAACAAAATTTGCAATTAGATTGTTGGATCCCTTGTTGCTGTTCATGCTGCATAACCCAATTCATCATTACAAGAATATGTAAAATAACTCTTTTTTACAAGTTATATGGAACAAAAATGGCAAAGTGGTTATTACAGAAAAAGACAAACTAGATGAATGTTGAATGTAATTTTTCTTCAAGTGGCCTTTAATTTTGGAAATAATACCACTATTACGATTGATTAGCAGCTACACTTACAAATAGAATAACCAGAAGACATCCCCAAAGATCAGACATTTGGAATGTATGCTGTAGGCAGGTCACATTGAGAGAGAGAGAGAACAAAAGGCCATTATCTGTTGCATGGACAAAAGCTAAAGCAATT
Source organism: Trichonephila clavata (assembly GCA_019973975.1). Classification (NCBI taxonomy): domain Eukaryota; kingdom Metazoa; phylum Arthropoda; class Arachnida; order Araneae; family Nephilidae; genus Trichonephila; species Trichonephila clavata. The sequence continues at coordinate 37,401 of BMAO01007012.1, read as the reverse complement.
GTTAAATGCATTGTATGTATCTATGGGGTGAAGTTTCAAATGCTTGAATGCGATCAACTCATTTGCCGATAAACCTGAATTGTTAAAACACCAGTAATATATACAGTAAAAAATATGCTGGATATTCTTCTATGTCCAGTGGCGGAACGGAGAATATTAGGGCCTCCTGCAAACTCAGGTTTTGGGCTCCAAGCTAGATCTTACTAAGGGTACGTCAGTCGGACTTTGGTCCCCCTAGAATCTGCTTAATCCCCTGCGATGGGTACGTCACTGTCTATATATGTCTCTCATCTACAATATTTTGTACTTTTTCATAAGTATAAAATACCATACACAGGAGATGTGAGGCAGAAATACTCTCCCATTTCTTAACTTCTAAGAACGATAAATCTATATAATGTGCCGTCGTTTCAGATCCTCCTCCTCCGGTTTATCTTCCCATTACTGAGTTACGTCTTGAGACCCTGAGCCCCTTAGAATAAGTAGAACCCACACATGCGACCTTTTAAAGCAGACAGTATATAGTGTCGGAGATTAGAACCACGACCTATCGATTCGTAAGCACGTAACATACCAATAGACGAAAGTGATCACTCTTGTCCAGAGGCTGTTACTGGTTTAATTATATATTACCACATATAGCACACATTATTAATTAATCGCAGAAACGGTAATCTGTAAGAAATAATTATGCATGACTCGCAATCTAGACTCAAACCGAGACACAAACCGACTCGACCGTCTGCCGCCTTAAGACTAAATGAGTACTGATGGAAGGCCTGGACAACATGACATAACAATGCAGTCTTGCACCTGTTGCCAGTTGGCATACAATTCTAAATACTCAGTTTTTAGAGAATATGTCGGAATAATATTTGATGATTAAAGTTATTCTGTTCATGATCTTATAGATACCTAGGCCCGAGCCCATTTGGCAATACCTCATAGCGTCCTTGATGATGTGAGTACCACTTCGGTACTGAGAAACGGATGATCATACATCCGTGTAAATGAAGTCGGATTAGTGTTCCAAAGAACACCATTTTACATAGATATATAACCAATATTTGTGTTGTGATGGCAAGAAGTTCTATCCTCTGTGAAAGAAGATAGAAATCTTAGAACATTTAAGCAATACTAGGATTTGCTAATAACATATTGTTATTGTTCATATATCCGAGATATGTCATCAGAGAATCATTTTTTCGGCGATAAATTACAGATTCCATGAAGCTGATGTACTAGTGGATTTCTTCTGCGCTTTTCTGATTCTTTCTCGGCCAGTAGGTCCATTTCTGCAAATTAAACACATATAAGTTATGGTTGTAAGAGATATTAAAACGTCACAACTCAATGATTTTTAAAATCTGTCGAGTACTGTTTGGTTAAATTAATCCAGGTGTGTTTGGAACTGTTAACCGTATGCAATTACATGTCATAACCATAGGTTTCCTAAAGCCCACATTGTATTGATTCGGTGAGACGTTTTACATTAAAATTATTAATGAAAGCAGGAATTACAACTCTTCCTTAAAACTGTAATAACTTCATAATACATGCACATGCATATGTAGTTTGTATGAAACCAATAATTCTTCATCCAAAGCTTAGTCTTTGCTATTCGAATTATTCAATCTGGATTTTATACTCATTGGTCGTACTTTTTTAACGGACAACCCGCATTTAATTTGAATTAAATTTTAATACTTATGTATTAAATTATCGACCAGTTTCACCAACCAATAGATATCGCTAATTCAAAAAATTTTCTCAAATGCTGCATAATTATTATTACCTAGGTCGAAAATGTATGGGAAAGTTTCCTGTATTGGCTGTATATCGTGGATTTGGCAGCGTCTTTTGATTTAACACAGGTTGTCTACGGTATAATAAGTAACAGACTTTATTCTAAGATTGTTGCTATTAAAATGTATACAATTTTTTTTTTTTTTTTAAGTTTTCATGTGCTAGAGTATACACGACGAAACTGTCTCGATTAAAAGCTATTTTCACTTTAGATTTTATCTCCGGTATGATTTAAATAAAAACTAACAAAACATTTTGAAGTGATGCGGGGCATATTTTCACTTCTCGTTAAGGACATTATACAATATTTACGTATCATACCATCGACCAATTCCATCAAATCAAAAGACGTTGCCAAATGTCGCGATATATAGCCAATAACTGGAAACCGTTTTCACGCATATTCGAAGATAGTAATGATAACAATGACACCATTTGGGGAAATTTTTTGAATTGGCGATGTCTTTTCGTTTTGGCGAATTTGGTTTATGGTGTATTATGTAAATTTCCATTATGCACACCTAAGTATCTTAGAAAAATCATATAAACGCAATGAGAACTTATCATACTACCATCGTAATTTATGAATAATAAGTGGTGAAAATTTCAAAAGCCACACTACTTCAATGAAGATAACAATTTTGAATTCAAAAAGTATTGCCAACTATAAAATTCCTCCAACTGTGTGTTCGGATTTGATTTTTTTTTTTTATTACTAATAAGAGATGCGTTAGATTGCTCTCATTCTGTCATTGAAGTTTTAAATCAACACAATTAATCCATTTTTAGAACATCTGCATAAAGAGCATTTCAAACAACTGTCGATTTCATCGTCAATCTTTAATACATTTCAAAAATTAAGAAGTCAATATGCATCAGAAAAACTCTTCAATAAAAACCGATATTTTTCTTGCGGAGATTTTAAATTTGTATATGAACATCTGCCTTTTTGCCATTCAAATAACTCAAAGTGCAACGAAATATAACATTTTTAAATATGCTTTTATCCGTTAAAGTAAATGATCGGGAATTCGTGAGGTTGATGAACTTAAAAGTAGAAAATTTCTTCTTTATGTATCGTGAAGTTAGGCTTACATATAAATGCTTTCTTGAGATTTATCTCTCTACTATGAGAATTATTGTTTTTAAGGTCCATAACAAATAGGATCTTTTGACAGTTATTAAGCACCTGTTTTTTAAAACTTATGTTTTTAGGAGAGGCGAATGACGGTATTCTTTAAAGTTTTACTTTTTAACTTTCTATGTTTTTCAACATTTAAAAAATCGCCATTTTTAATATTTCTATTTTCTGATTATAAATAATCATGTCTGATTATTTATTGTAATTTACTTCTCAGTGCACTTAACATGGGAATATTTTTAAACGAATATAAATAAGCAGTCTAAATATTCTTTCGAATTATTTTTTTTTTAAAAAAAATACATATTTTATTATTTTATCCTGGTAAAATACATTTCCTTTTTGAATAAAAAAAATATTTCATCCCTATGTTGCTGTCCAATTTGTGATATAAATTGAAACGTGAAAGCTTTTTTGAGTATTGAAATTCTGCCACATTACTTTGCTTCAAAGGCGATTTTTAGAGCGTTTTTCACGTAGTGTAAAAAAAGCGCTATTAGGACGCAAATTTCGTCTTCGTCCTCGTCTTCATCTTCGTCTTCGTTCCATATTTTGTCGTACCTTTTTTCTCAGCCAATAATTAACTGACTGACCTCGGTTTTACGGCATTTGGTCGCATTTGTGCCCTAGTGAGCCGAATCATATTTAAATTTAATAATTTTTAAATTGTTTTTAAAAAAAATTTTAAGTGTAGTACACTACTTTCTGTTAGTAAAAAGTTCATTAGTTGCATTATTGTAAAATACAACATGTGAAAAACGCGCTAAAATTACTTGGCCATGCCAATGATTGATATCTTGTTTATAAGTTACATAGACTCTTACTCAAACATTGTTATATTTAATACTGTTTTCTATTTAATCAATGTGTTCACAACGAACAATCCGTTTGAACGATTGCTTTTTTGTTTGTCAGTTTATTATATATATAAAAAATCGATTTTCAATATACAGTCGGACCTCTATTTAACGCGAACCTCTATTTTGCGAACTTCTTCTTGGATCTAAGATCATTTTACTATTTACTTCGTAAAGTAACCTCCAAACAGCGAAGTCCATTTTTTATTTAACAAACCTTTTCTTTTGTGATTCGATTTCTTTCCCTCCCTACTTTTGAAATACTTTTAAACAATGAAAATTATTCTCTTTTTTTTTTCCCTTTTTTTAAACACATTTTATGGTGATCAATGTCCTTGAACTAGCTTTGCCAATAGCTTAACTCATCAAGAGCAATAAAAAAAATTTAATTTTTTGTTGTTGAAACATTTACAAATCCCCATGCGCCACAAAGTATCACACGGAACTTACAGAAGTAAATATGAAACACACATTTCAAAGGAGAGTGTGAATATTAACGTCGCACTGTTCAGCTACTCACATTACAAAGGGAAAAAAAAAATTAAAATTTCAAAGTCATGAAGGATTACAAATATTTACAATACATTTACAAAACTTTCAAAAGCACTTCTGGAGAGGATAGGTGTGTGGGAATTTGAAGGTCAATTTATATTAATTCCCTTGAGAGTCAGTGTCTGAGGATCCTTCTTTCTCTGACAAACAAGCAATAAAATTGCAGTATTTTTTTAACAAAAAATTCAATCAAAAATAGTAGATTTCATCAGTAATTAAATTTGAGGACGCATGTGGCAATGTACGCTGAAAATTACTAGCTGTAAGAAAATTCATTTTTAAAATTACTTATAGACTAAAAATTAGAAAATGTCATTAAAATACATTAATTGTAATGTAATTTTTTGTAAAGTTTAAAATGTAATTTTTTTTTTTTAGGGTAATGATTTTTTTTCTTTTAGATTTCTTGTAGATTTCTTTTTTTTTTATGGGTAAGATATATAAAATAAATAAATATTAATTTCCAAAAAAAAATCTAAGAATAATTATTTTTTTTAATAATACATAGTGCTTTGGATTTTAAAATTTGTTTTGTGTGTTTTATAACTTATATTAAAAGATAAATATCTATTTAGTGAATTTTCCAAATAACGAACTTTTTTTCGGTATTTAACGTCTTCGTTAAATAGAGGTTAAATATATATAAAGCATAAGGATGATTTATATGATTCTTATGCTTTTTTGTATATTAATATATGAAGCTGTTTCCTAATTTTTCCACTGAAATGGTAAAAGAGACATTTTTTTTTCAATAGATGCTTAAGTGCTCAAGTATTTATCTTAAATGAGAATGTTCCCAATGCTCCAAATCGAATTCGGGTCTTTGTAATGTTTCTCTTAATAGTCTTATTTCAAAGCTCCAAATTTATCCTGCTGGGACATGATATTCTTCTGATTTGCGGATGATATTCTTCTCTGCTTCTAAAACAATGATCTTTCTCTTGTTTTAGTGTGTGTGTGTGTGTGTGTGTGTGTGTGTGTGTGTGTGTGTGTGTTGTGTGTGTGTGTGTGTGTGGTGTGTGTGTGTGTGTGTGTGTGTGTGTGTGTGTGTGTGTGTTGTGTGTGTGTGTGTGTGTGTGTGTGTGTGTGTGTGTGTGTGATGCTCAGTATTTCTTAAATCTTACTTCTGACTGACCATAGCAATTTTAGCTTCAATTTTAATCTGTGAAATCCAGCATAGTGAGAGATTATTAGGAAACCAAACATACCATTTTGAACTAAAAAATACTTTAAGTCTTTTACCCTTATCTCATTACAAAATTGAAAATTTATACCTGAATTTAAAAACCTGATTTTAATTTAATATCTGAAACGTTTTCTTGATAGTTAGTTTTCTAAGAAATCATATTTATATTTAAAAAAAATATTATAAATTACAACAAGGATTACCTTCCACGAAACTTAAGGTATTAATTCGATGTTTATGCTGTTGTCTACAAGCAAGGTATTGTGCAATCATTACATAGGACTTCATAGTTTGAGGTCCTAATCATAACACAAAGATTACCTCTAAGTACCTTCGGCATACCAGAGGCGAATTTTATTACGTGCCTCTGTGATTATCATTTAATAATAAAATATTAGCTTTCCTCTTATCGTTATTGTTATCTTCCTAAAATATTGCTTCCAAAAATAATCTGTATCAAACTGTGACTGATTTCTCTAATCCTTCAAAGTGGAGTGTCACCCACACAATAGTTACGGCAGTAAGGTTGAAGAATTTCTGTCTGTTTGCTTTATCATTTGAAGCAAAATTGATAACTATGTTGATTCTGTATTTGCAATTAATTGAAACGAATTAATTCTGTTGAAATGAAACATCAATTCTGAATTCATGATGGATTTGCAATTTTCATTGCTGAAACTTTAAGGTTAAGCAAACTATCAAAGGAAATCATGTAGCACAAAAAATTTTCTAAATGTTTGATTTGGTCTTAAAGTCTTTGAAAATACATCATCTAGTAATATTGTTTGTAGAAATTCATAAGAAATTTTAGCTTGTAGTTTGGTGGGGGTGGGGAGGGCACTTCGTTCTTCCGAACCTTCATCTCCATTGCAGGTCCTGGATGACATCCAAATGTCATCCAGGGCATTCTGGATGACATTAAAACGCTTTGAAAAACTGCCCGTTTCAAAAAATAATATTTAAAATTTGAAGAAATAACTAAAGTAAAAAGAGAAATAACTTTACAAATAGAAATAAAATAAAGATAAAAATCCATAAAAAAAATTATTGACTTATAAAAGATTTTTTTTTTTTTGTGTGTGATGGAGTGGGAGGAGATAAAAAAAATAAGTACATGGATATATTTATGTTCTTTGCTTTTGCTCATGGCCATACCGTAATCTTCAGAAAAAGAAGAATTGAGAGATTTCTTGGCTAAGAAAGCGATCAAGTGATATATAGATTCTTCAATTTATATTTGTTTTGCAAGGAAAAAACACGAAAGTCTTATCCCGCTGTGGTTTTCTAGTATTCTACTGAAAAAGAAATACACTCATGTCCATAAATTAATGATAATTCAGAATCACACTGAAATTGAACTCTAAAATAAAAATTTCACCTGTAGAATTATCACACATATCTTGAAGAAGAATATGTAAATTACAGGAAACCACCAGATGGCGCGGATAGTTCGTCACAATGACGAGAGTGTAAGAGAGGAGTATATAAGGAATGGTGGCAAGAAGTAAAATTGTTCACAAGCGCTTTAAAAGCCTTTCAGTGCAATAACCGCATAGTTATGGCACAAAAGAAGCATTTGGATGATTTTTTACGTGGTAGAATTATCGGGCGACTGGGATGTGGACGTACCCAGCCGGAAGTATCCGAAAAACTTGGAATCACCCAGAGTGTCATCTCCAGGCTTTGGCAACGATTCCAAGATGATGGTAATGTGAGTAGATGTTACAGCACAGGTCGCCCCCGAGTTACAACGCTTAATGAGGAACGGTATTTGGCGTTACTGCCAAAAGAAACAGACGGGTATAACGTACAGCATTCAGAGACCTATCTTCGGTCATGCTCTCTTCAGCTACGCCTGCGATTACCTGGAGACATTTGGAACCGACATGTCCGTTACAGGTCGGTGCAGGATTCGGCCTTCCGTTTGGGAAAGGGAAATTATTCTTGGTTCCAGAACTGACCTGCATGTTCAGAGTGTAACGATGACAGGCCACATCTATCGGGATGTCATTCTTGAACAACATGTACGTTTGTTTCGGGTCACCATGGGTGCTGAATTTCTGTTTATTGGATGTCAACGCCCGTCCTCACCGTGCAAACATTGTAGACGAAGCAATCGGAGGATATCACCTGTATATTAGCCAGCATACTCACCGGACTTAATCCAATAGAGCATGTGTGGGATATGCTTGGCCGACGAATTGCAGCTCATCAACCCCCTCCCACCTGTCTACCGGAACTTCGGAGGGCATTGCTTGATGAGTGGTGTAATATTCCCCAAGATCAGATTGATAATTAGATACTCAGCATGCGTAGGCGTTGTAAGGCCTGTATTGCATCGTCTGGGAGACATACTCCGTATTAACCATCATACTAACCATGTTATACTGTTTTTTGTAAATAGGTTCTTTTTTTGAAATTTGCTCCAGAGAGTAAAAATCGCAATTTTTATTAATTATGTCAAACATATAGCATCTTTACCTTTTGTTTAATAAATAGACTTTACAAATAAGTAAAATTTATTTTGCTTCTGTCTCTTTATTTGCCTGAACTTCATTATTCTTAATTTATGGACATGAGTGTATTTTTCAGCCCATTGACTGTTCAAATAATTTTTTTTGGTGGGGAGAAGGAATTTTAAAATCATGCGGTTTTTTTTTTCTGTCTATGGTAACTTAAAGTGTGCCTCAACAGGCAATCTTTGCTTTTTTAAATTTTGTGACTATAATTCTGGTGGTGAGTGAAGTGTATTGTTTGTTCTGTATTTGCTCTGGTAATTTTTGTTTTGCAGTTCATCCTTCCTTTATTTGTATATTTTGTTTGTTTTGCTTGATTCTGCGAACTCATAGTTATACTTGAGTGCACATAAGCTATTTTATATATTTTCACTTGTGTAAATGATCTGAATAAAAAGCGATCAAGCATAACATCAGAAAAAATTTAATGTTTGATGAAAATGCATTGCTAATAATTCCAGACATCTTACGGAACACAGCGATATCAGCAATAACATTGAAATTCACCAACAACTAGAACATATTTATCTTGTATCAAATATTAAAATAAAGGTTTAACAACTGCAGTTAATTGCGTAACAGGAGCCTTTTTCACGAAATCATTATAAAAGAGATGTTTCATAAAATGTTTCTCAAAACAAGTTTCTATCATTTTTGTGATAACAGGGAAAGCACATAAACATTCCCACTAACAAAATTTCTTTGGTTTAAAGGTTCTGCCTTTCTCAAATCTCTTTCCTCAAACAAAATAATCGACAACAATTTCATGAGATTAAAGACAATTAGATTTTCCACTTTTAAATCATGTTTCTTAGCAATTAATAAATAAATCATGTTGTTTATCTCATTTAAATAGAAGTTAGACAGGAAACGAATTATTTATAATCAGTAGGATTGAAGCGCAAAAACAAAACTAATTTCGTTTAGGGAACGTTTCCTTAATAGTTTCTAATACGTTGGGTATTTTTCAAGTCAGGTGTGGAAAAATTCATTGTCAAAGCTATTATTTAATGTTATGTCCTCCTCACGTCGTTTAGAGAATGACATCTATCAAAAAAATAACTTATGTATTTAAAATTCATGCATTCATTCCTTCTATATTTCAATTTAATATTTAAATTTTTACAATGAAATAAAATACATTTGAAAAATATACTTTTGAAAATTTAAATCTTCAAAATTTCCCTTTGAGAGTGTTCAGATATTTCCTTGTTGCATCGTAGATGGAAAATAATGTTGTTATAAGCAGGTTAATTATTGGAGAGGACCTTGGCCCCACGTATTCACTCCACCTGTAAATATATTATTTTAGTATTATGATTATAATCTTTAGTACTTAATCCAGAGTTTCTCAAACTATTGGGAACGCCCTCCCCTAGGGGGGCGCGAGCATATTGAAAAGTCGAAAACAAAAGATTATTTAAGAAAATTATTAATTTACTGACCGTAAGCAAACAAAATACATTCTGACATAATAAAAAAATAAAATATACTTATAGATGTATCCGTACTGCAGAATATATGTTATAATTAATTTAACAATACTAATTAAGAACAAGTTTATTAATTACCAGTGACTCCGTGGGCTTGTCATATATAAAATTATATACAAAAATTAACTCTTATTAAAGTAATTTGTACAGTTTATAATTAATACCTTAACTGCCAATTAAAAGTTACACGATTCGCTCTCCAATGCCACCGTTTTCTACGTAAGAGCGCGTATGTGATGTAATGGAGGGAGGGGGGAGAGAAAAAGAATAAATTTATAAATCCTTCGCAAATACAGTGTCAAGGTCCTTTTATTGCATTCCATAGCCTTCGGAAGAATTTTATTGATAGTATTGAACAGAAAAAAAGGATCGCACTTCTGAAAGACTATTTATACGTCCGGGCAATTAACGCTTTGGCTGAGCGAGACGTTTGTATACACCGCAGGTACTTAGAGGCTAAAGTTGTATTGTAGCTTTAGCGTCAAAGTATAGCATTATTGAACTCAATGCAATGTTATTGAATGGAGGGGGGTGCGATGAAAATTATGATCGAATATTGGCTCACAAATATTGAAATTTTCAGAAGCTGACATAATCCCTTAGGACCACCCGATTCCTTGCAACAATTTTTATTGAAAAATCATCAGTAGTGATATTCGTTAAATTAATTTTTAACTCGCTATTACTAATCTTGCTATATCTGGTTTTGTCTTTTGTTTTTCGATTCGCTTGACTGTGGGAAACCACAGAAGCAAGTCCGGATTACTGTCTGTGTGAATAGAAGTGTTGGATTATTTCAGAATAATCACAAATTTATTCAACAACTTTTTTAAGAAATTGCTTAACCTGACGGGGGAAAAAAACTTCAACTCGTTTTCTATTATTTAGATTTGGTATTAAAATGGCAAATAATCCTTACGAAAAATAGACCCTCGAGGTTAGGTGAAAAATGCACGATTTGAAAATAAAAGAAATTTTGAAATTCGAGTATTGTTATTTCTTAAAAATTTGAGAAGAACATATATCAATGAAAACAAGATCGTGATAAACATGTTTGCATAAAAGTAAAGAGAATGCCTTCATTTATTTCTCATATTTTACTACCACAGCGACATCATATGCACATGCCTTGTTGGTCTCAACTAAAATCATTGTTCCTCTCGGCTGTCCATAGCTCCTTTTCAAATAAATTAAAATCAAAGATTCTTGGAAATGTATAACTAGAATAAATTTGTGAGTTTATTTGAGTATTATTACCGACTTCATGGTGTAACTTATTTAATATAAGTATAAAAAACTCCTAATTTTATACTTGAAATCCAAAAAAACATATCTTAATAATTTTCCAGTCAGAAATGGAGTTGCTATACTACATATACTATACCCTTTGCTATACTACATAGAATTCCAATTCGAATTTACCTTTCTTTAAGAAATCTACAAACTTCAAAGAATTATACTTAGAAGTACTCATATTATTTTCTGTAATAAATACGACGGGGGGGGGGGCTCAAAAATAACCGGAATCGAATTGTTGCGAGAGCATGCTTTGTAGTTAAGAATTGTACTATTAAATGGGGTTAGTTAGGGGTATCCTGCGACCGTTGCTGAGCTGGCGTCAGTCTGAATTAAATGTATTGCCTGTGGTGCTGTGTTGTATGCGTTGCTCTTCCAACACTTTGGTGATTTGAGATGGCCGGACCACAAAGAACAAAGAGCGTGTTTGAGAGAAATTTTGCTTTCTGTTGGGGAACAAACATTGCAGCCGAGACTGCTGGGTTGCTTCGGCAAGTCTTAATGTTGATGCTTTGAGAAAAACACAGATCTACGAGTGTTTTTTTTTCGTTTCAAATTTGGCAACATGCCAAGTTAAGACATCTCACGTCCAAGGCATTTGACAGGAAAATAAATTACAGTTTTAAAAAAAACACCCTTTTATAGTTAATCGAACTAAGTTGTAACTTAATCTTTCAGTCGCTAAATTTGGAAATGGGATCTGAAATTAATCACCAGTTGCGAGATGGGATTTTAAATTGGGAAATCGTCAATCCTGATGATCCTGATCAAGGCAATGGTGGTCCTGGACAAGTGAGCAAAATTTCGAAATAATCTGACCTTTTAAAGTGGGTAAAAATTTAATTCAAAGATTCCGGTACGTACAAGTGAAGCTTATAAAAGGGTGTTAAAAATGACGAAAACATTGCCAAAATAAATCGTGCAACTGATGAAGATCGTCGAAAGAGCATTCACCAAGTTTTTGAGGAAGCGAACGTGTCATGAAATGCAATGATGTGATGGTGTAAATTTCATGGTCTAGAAAAAAGGTTAATTTATTAATTATAGGTTAACTTAATTGAATCTTCTTAATAAAATACCGAAAGATAATATTTTTAGGACTACACATGAAAAGGAATATTCCTACCAAATTTCAAGATTGTAGGCCAGTCACTGTTTTTCTGCGTAAATAGTTTGTGTGCATTAACTGAATTATAGACAGAATGTAATTCGAATGATTAATTACGGAAAATAGTAATACATTACAACAGATATCAGAATATCTTGGTACTTCATATCTCATTATAATAAAAAATGTAAACATTTATTGCGATTTTCACGCATTAAAAAAGTAAAGTATTTAAACAACTAAAATTTTATCGATTGACAATTATTTCTTTTTAACAAATTTTATTTTAATCACGTAAGCATATAAACATGCAGGGACGTCTTAAGGTATGGGCCAACTGGGCCCAGGGCCTCACCCTCGGTGGGGGCCGCATTTCGTTTTTGGCTCTGTCTTAATAAGATCCTTGCCTGGATAATTTTAATGGTCAAATGTTATTCCCATACATATTCCCCAAAAAATAGAGAATTTCAAACTGCATGTCCACTGGCAAAAGTAGTAGGACTGTAATTATTATGTAATGACCGTTGTCCATGTTTAGGCCTAGGACTAATACCATAAACTCGTTTAGTTAAAATGCGGCCGTCGGTTGAGCCGATTTGTACCTAGATTTTTGAGATTGAGTCTTGCAAATATATTTGTTTCAAATTATCGTGTGAACGGATATTTAACAATGCATCAGTGGCGTAACGTACACTCCCGCATCACGAGGGGACCCAGGGTTCCAGGGGGCCCAAAGCCTGACTGCCGTTAAGTACCTACCCTGTGTAAAATCCAACTTTGGGGCCTAAAACCTGACTGTGCGGTTTTTTGAAATGTTCTTCATCACGCCACTGCAATGCATGCTATATATTCTCTACTTTTAAAGATCTAAGGTAGGGTCTATTTCTGCATAGGGGACCTGGGCCTCAAAAAATCTTAAGATTTCTCTGGGCCCAGGGCCTCAAAGAGTCTAAAAACGTCCCTGTAAACATGTATTTGAAGCAAAATCACATTTTGGTATGAAGGATTGATTATTAAATCTCATTCATAAGTAACACTAGAGCTATTGTCGACGGACCTCATGTATTTTTTTATCCACCCCACTCTCCAAAATTTATACGCAACCCTTTATAAAATCGTGATAAGTATGCACCCAACTCTTTTATTTACACTGTCATTGGTGCACATTCCAAACACAAAAATGAAATAATTATACAGCTCCTGTTCCCGCATCCGAAATGAGGAACATCATGAAAAGTAAGCACAGTTATTTCGACTGCGTGTATACTTTTTTTTAGTTATTTAGATGCACATTCCAATGATGAAATGAATAACAAAATGGACGACATCGAACAATTCGATGCTAAAAAAGACAATGCAAAAAACAAAAAAAAATACATATATATCAGATTATTTTCCAAAAACTCATCAAATGTTTTTCAAAAAACTTGGAAATCCTGTGTTAAATTTCATATAGTTTACTGTGAGTTTTTGTTTCCTTGATTTTTATATAATGGCAAAAAATATCTGTGAATAGATGTACTAAAAAAATTAATTTTGTTGAATATGCTGATTTTTTGCAATGTCCTTTAACACGAAGAAATATTTCAGTCCTCCTCAGTTTCGTGTTAAAGTATCCGCCTACTTTCAACAACTTTTTTTTAAAATAAAAAAATGGAGATATGGAGATTTTTTCTGGCTTTTAGATTTTTTAATACATTTTAAGAAAAATATATGCTAAAATTAAGAAGAGAAAAAGAAATTATCACTGAAATGGGAAAAAATGGGTAAGAATTTATAAAAAATTACATAAACTTGGCCCATTTTGTACGAAATGTTTATGAACAAATTTTCAATTTTTATGTGTTGCTATGTTATTCATTTTTGAATTGACCTTCAGGATAAGAGATATTTTAATTTTTTACATAAACTACAGCACTTTATCTTAGTTATTATATATAATTGCTTAAAATAACAGTGATTATATTCACATAAGGGACTGTAAGTTTTGTAATAAAACAGTGATTGATAAATCTAAGGGTTACTACTTCTACTGTTATACAGAACATACACAAAAAATTTCAGTTAATTATTTTCAAAACTTTTTTAGCAATCGTTGTCTTTGGTTGAGCATTTTCAAAAACACATTTCGAGTAAAAATATTCTTTCAAATTATTTTTTTTATTAATACTTATTTTATTATTTTATCCTGGTAAAATACATTTATTTTGAATAAAAAATTATTTTATCCTTACGTTGCTGTCCAATTTGTGATAAAAATTGAAAAGAGTGAAATCTTTTTTTGAGTATTAAAACTCTGCCACATTACTTTGCTTCAAATGCGATTTTCTTATAAATTACATAGACTCATACTCATATATTGTTATTTGATTTGATATTTAATATTCCTTTCTATTTAATCAATGTGCTCACAACGAACAATCCATTTGAACGCTTGCTTTTTTTTTGTCAGTTTATTGTATATCATAATCGATTATATATATATATATATATAACGAACCTCTATTTTGTGAACTTTTTCTTGGACCTAAGAAAATTTTACTATTTTCTTCGAAAAGTAACCTCCAAACAGCCAAGTCCATTTTTTTATTTGACAAACATTTTCTGTTGCGATTCGAATTCTTTCCTTCCCTACTTTTAAAATACTTTTAAACAATGAAAATTACTCTCTTTTTTTTTCTATTTTTTAAACACATTTTATGGTGATCAATGTCCTTGAACTAGCTTTACCAGTAGCTTAACGCATCAAGAGCAATAAAATTTTTAAATTTTTTGTTATTGAAAACAATTATAAATCCCCGTGCCCCACAAAGTATCACACTGAGCTAGCTTACAGAAGTAAATATGAAACACATTTCAAAGGGGTGTGTGAATATTAACGTCGCACTATTCAGCTACTCACATTACAAAGGAAAGAAAAAATAAAAACTTAAAAGTCATGAAGGATTAAAAATATTTACAATACCTTTACAAAAATTATCTAAAAGCATTTCTGGATTGGATAGGTGCGTGAGAATTTGAAGGTCAATTTATATTAATTCCCTTGAGAACCACTGTCTGAGGATCCTTCTTTCTCTGACAAACACGCAATAAAATTGCCGTAATTTTTTGAACAAAAAATATTTAAAAAAATAATAGATTTTATCAGGAATTAAATTTGAGGACGCATGTACGCTGAAAACTACTAGTTATAAAAAAGATTTATTTTTAAAACAACTAGTAGGCTTAAAATTAGAAAATGTCATTAAAATGCATTAATTTTAATGTAATTTTTTGTAAAGTTTAAAACGTAATGTTTTTATGGGGGCAATGATTTTTTTTCTTCTTGTTTTCCTTGTACAGAGATTCTCGACTATAATATTAATATACTGTGGGATCTTCTAATTACAAATCTTAAAACCATCGCATCTCACAATTTTAGTTATTTCATTTCAGGGATCATGATACAGTTAATTAGGTACATTTTTCTGAAAAGTAATTTCCATTATTAAATTTGTTTTCAGAATCCTTTACTAGATGGCAGCACAAACCATTCAATTAATTTCTATCAACCTCCCTGTCACTAATTCCCCCTATTTAGTTTGGATTCAAATGCCTTTCCATAAATTATTTCCTTGATAGAAAAGTACTAAATTTGTGAAAAAATTTCTCCAAATATGTATAACGCCACAAAACCTTGCAGAAAAAAAGCATTTTCAAACATGACTATATAATGAAACACATTTTTAATTTTTTTTTAATTTTTTATTCCGGCAAATTAAAAACAAATACCGTATTTACTCAAATCTATTTTTCCCGTATATTATTGCTACTGAAAATCAAGTGTGGCTTTGAATAGAAGGTAAAACATTTGTTAGATGAGGGAAATTGAGTTTTCACCCCTTTCTAAAGGAAAAATGTAATTCTCCCTTCTGTCCACTTGCATCGATCTGACTTTTCCTATTCCGCAGTTAATCTCCAGTACTCCGTCTATCCTAAACATCGCTGTCTGCTAGTATAGGAAATTCTTTCGTAGCAACGCTCTTTCTTTTAATTACCTAAACATCAAAGATATCGGCATTAGCATCAAGGCGAGAGAGAGTTTATCATGACGCGAGAATGAAAAGGAAAGCAATTTTATATACAGGAAACAAAAAGAGAAACACAGCATGGGCAACTGAAAATTTGACACGGGTGAAACAAATATGTCGATTACGTAAGCAAAAAGATTTAATTTTTGCTTGTAAATGTTCAGCAGTCTTTAATAATTCTTTTACATTCTTCTGTAATACTTTCTTTTTAAAAAAATTGTTGCATAGTAATTGCATTGGATGGCACGTAAGACGGCACCGTCTGAGAAAATGACGATGCCGGCCCCCATTCCTAAGTCAGCGGTGACAATGGGAGTGACAAATCATTTTCAAAACGTGACACTGACGGTTACAATAATTAGAGGTTCATGAATGCATTTCATCGTTTTTAGTACTGGTAAAATAAATCAATTTTTAAGTTATTATTTCTCATTCAATTTTTTTTAAAACATATTTCTTAAGTATTGGATATTGATGAACCATTTACACAATTTTTTATTTTTTCTCAGAAACATGCAGAGAATTTGGGGTGTGGCTTGGAATCGATGATGACTTAGATTCGAGTCAATACGGTAATTGATTTTTATTTAAATTTTTTGACTGCTTAAATATTCCACACGTATTTGATCAACATAAAAAAGTCATTTCTGAATAATTATTTTAATTTGGAATGATTCTTTTTTTATCCCTCATTTAATGACACTATGTAACGCGCATATCATCTTTGAGATATATTTGAATGCTGCGCTTTTTGTGACAGTAATGCTCAGTACTGTCAAATTTAATAAAGGAAAGGTTAATCGTTTTCCCTCCATTTTTATCACTAAATAAGTGTGTTCACATATTCAAATTGATAAGCACGTAACTCAATTCATGTACTGTGGAGAGGCTCTAGGTTTTTTTTTTTCTTTTTTTTTTCTTTTCTTGACGCAGTTTTATGATAAAAAGAAATAGCTTCTTACATTTAAAGAATTTCTCTGTACTATAATAATGTAACAGTTTTGATTTCGAAATTGTTTTTGTATTCGGAAACAGATTCTTTTTTTGGGGGGAAAGGGGTTTCGTAAGGGCTCAACACGACTTAACTATTCTATAGTTCCCGAAGGTATATATCTTTCTTATTTATTATATTTCTGAAAAGCAAGAATTTCTCCATCTTTGATCATAACATTTCTATTATGTTATCGCTCATATTGTTTTTTTCCCCACCTAAATAATAATTTGACATTCTTTTAAATATTTTGAATTATTATTTTGATAATTGAAAAATGATTATGTAGTTTAAATATTAAGATAAATATTTTCTAACGCTTGGATAGGGTTCTCCGAAATTGAAGTTTGAAGACCACTGGCAGATCATTGCTCTTTCTTGAATTCAAATCGCTTTGTGAAAAGTCATTTACTTTAAAAATAATTTTAGAGATGGAGCCACGACATGTAGCATTGTTAAGCGCGTTCTAATTACCAAACATTGCAAGATTCTTTGCAAAATTCGTTCAGCAAAATAAAAAAAAAAGATAGTATTTTAATTCTTTTTTTTTTTAAATAAAAGCATATGTGTAATTTAAAGATTATGTTTAAGAGATGTGACTTCTCTTTTTCGCGAGAGTTTTGTAAATATGGGAAGCACGTCGACATTCTCGACACTGACACTTTACTCAAATTTACATTGTTTCTTGTTTTGTGTTTTTAAAATATATCTGAAAACGAATACAGAACCATAATTCACTTGGTAAGGTACATTTTTAAAAAAAAAAAAAAACTGTGTTTTTCAATTAAAGATATTTCATTTGTTTTTGGAAATGCTTAATAGATGGCAGCACAAATCAAACATGACCAAATTTCACTTAATTGGTATAATTTTAAAAAAAATTGTTCTTTTTCAATCAGTATTCCATTTGTTTTTGGAAATGCTCAATAGATGGCAGCACGAATCAAGCATGTAATTTCCCTGGGACCCTCCCTTTAATTCACAAATATGTTTTACGGCTTGAAAGATGTTGTTTCCTTTCAAGATAAAAAAATTAGTTTCGAACTTGATCAAAAAAATAAAACACAGAGTTTTAATTTTTTCATTTCTGCAAATGAAACACAAATTATTTGCAACACTGTTCTATTTTTTTCCCCTTCATTTTCTAAGGCATTTATAGATATTACGTTTTTAAATGAAATAAAAGAGCAATTCTTGATTTTTTTTTTATTTTCCCATTTACAGGGAATCCTAGTAATTGCACATTTATCGAGATCGTGTAGCTCATGTACCGTCTTCCAATTATATCTAAATGGTACTCTTTATTATTTTTTTTATAAAATAAATAATGTCCCATGCTTTACTATCTAATTAAATAAAATAAAAATTTATCGCCTTCCATTTTGGCGGAAGAGTGTGTGGTCCCAAATTCTAACTTTATTTAAACACTATCAGCAAAAAAGAAGCTGTTTTTATTTGTGCTATTTCACGTGAGGCTAAGACACTTTTTTGGACCAAACCTGTAATAATTTGTAAGTTGCATAATAATGTAAGAAAGAATTTTTAAAAATTCTATGTTCTTGTAACGTTATAACAATTCTGGGTTGAATTGTCGAATCGGCCACTTATCCCGCCAAGGGTTTTCTCGCCAAATCGATAAAAGCGCCAAATCTGGTAACCCTCCTGATTTTTGTATCTTTTGAGAGAGAAGTTGCATCAACAGAATTTCGCGCATGCGCAGTGCATTTCTTTAATTTTTAACAGTTTTCACCGCAATTTCGCACATGCGCAATAAATTTCTTTTCTAGAACATTTTTCTGTGAAAAGTAACTAACTTTTTACGGATCATTTCCCGCATGGGCAGTAAATTCTTATTAGTTTAAAAATTACCGTTATTAGTTATTGACCATGCGCAGTACATTTTTTTTTAGCTACCTTTTTTGTTTTTCCAACCGGCGCTTTCTCACTTGCTCCGGACGTTTCGTTACAACAGCTGATTTTTGGCCTTCGTTCTTTCGGTGTGGAATCGTTTGTTCAGGTAATTTTAATTATTTTTCTCCGCATTAATTTTTACAGGTTATCACGATGTCCAGCGATGCTATTAGAGTGAATGTAAATGAATGTATGGAAAAGTATGACGAGTACTCGGAAAGGTTTTTTGCTCTCTTACCTGTTTTTGGTAAGAAAGCAGTTTTAGAATGGTGCATGAAAGAAGGTTTGATTGGATCATCGTATGTATATCCGAAATGTGGAGATCGTATGGAATTGAGAGAAAGAACGGGAAAGAAAGTTAATGATGGTTCAATTTCCACTCCATTGCGAACGAAGTATTCCAACGGTTTTTAGCGGACGTCGTTAGTGTCCCCCCCCCCTTTGCTACAGGACAGAACGCCGGAGCAGGAGCAGCAAATTATGCCGGACGACGATTAGGTTTTCAGCCGGACACATCATCATCATAAATGTCGGCAAAAAATAGCATTTTTTTAAGGTAAGTTAAATTATTTCCATTTTTAAATCACATAATTTTTGCAATAATTTTCAGTTTCAAAACTTTAAAATGCTATTTTTTAATGATTTATCTGTGCCATCTTGAATTTCGCGCTCCGGCGTTGCATGTTGTGGTAGGGTTGCTACTCCAAAATACAACACGCAAAAACGCGCCAAATTGGCGATTTTTCAAAATTTGGCGGACCAGTGGCCGATTCGACAATTTCACCCAATTCTGATTACGAATTAAAAAAACTTTTCTTTTAATTCAATGAAATAGTGATTTTTTTTTTTTAATTTTTCTACTTTCAGAAAGTACATATATTTCATTATTAGAGTTGTAAAAAGCGAGAATTTTTTTTTAGTTTAAACCCAATTTTTCTATAGTGTTATTGCGCAGAATGTTTATTTACTTAATAATTCGATCTAAAGTATCAAAATACTGTTTTGATATGTGAGAATTTTATTAAAAGCATGTAACTATAATAATAATTGCCAAAAGAATTTCTTTAAAGAAGTTTTCAGACGAATCTCTTTTTGAAGTAATGAAAGAATCGACAGATTTGCTGCATTGTTTATACTTCTATAACATGGCATCAACGTGATTTTTCTAATAAGAATGTATAATCTGGAGATAAATTACTTTAAATTTATCAGAGGAAACATAAAATACAATTAAAAATGTGAAAAACTATTAAAAGTAAATGTCTCATACTTTCTGTGTCGCTCACAGTTAGGCCTGACAAACCGAAACGCAAAGTGTGACTGATTTGGCTTTTGAAAGGAGGAGAAACATTAGACGAAATTTTCACTCTCGGTAACAGTTATACATTTCCGTGGAACCTTGGAGAAAACTCTATTACCCACTCATCAGAATCAGTTGAAAAAAGAATAATTTGTTGAAGTAAGATCAAAATAGAAAGCAGTCCTCTCATTCAGTAGAGCGCAGCAACTCTAGTGGAGGGGTGTGTGTGAAACCCCTCTCTCCCAGTTGTTGGTTAAGTTTCGTTTTCGAAGGAGAGTCAAGAGGAAATGACGTCACATCTCCATGACAACCAAGACCGTCTTTCAACTGGCTGCAGCATCCTGCTCTTTTCCCATTGGAAGAGAGTTCGACCATTTTATCTTTGCCCTCCCACAATCAGTTTGACCGCGAAACAACTGCAATTTTTCAAAACAAATTTGAAATTATGCTGACACGGCGCGTGACGTGTGTCCAGTGACTCTTTGAAACGATGCGTTTCAAGCTGAGCAGTAAGTCGTAATCTTAATATGCGCACGTCATTATTCGAACTCAGTGATCACGAAATCTTAAGAAGGAATGGCTTTCGCGCGCGCGTTCTCATTTATTTCCATTTCATTTATCAAGCCAAAGGTGAGTGAATTCTTTGGAAATCGTTCTTTTGACATCTTCAATGAGTTTGGGTAAGAATTTTGAATTATCTCAAGTTACTTTTTTGTCAGGAACGCAGGGAATCTGCGATAATTCGGCAACCGAACTTACAAACGTAAGTATTTTTTTGCCGATTTCGCTTCAGAGAAGAAAAGCATATCCCGAGGTACATTGAACTCAATTATTCTTGCGAAATATTTCGTTTTGTTCTCTATATGAGTTTCATAAAATATTTTTTTTTAAAATCGTTTGTTGCATGGGGTTATTTAAATTGTTTGAGTGCGTGTCGTTCATTGTTTAGAATATTTTCTACACAGTATATTATATTCTAGGAATTTCGCCATCCATTCAAGGGAGAAGATGCACCTCGGAAGTATTGCAATTTTGGATTTTTTTCCCCTTAGAATTGGAAGAGAGCGAAAGCCGAGTATTGTGGAGAGGTAAGTGGCTTTTCTCTAAAAATCTAAGTGTGTATTATTTTGAAAATAAAATTAAACGAGAAGTTTGAAGAATAAATTCAATTAGAAATTGTTAAATTTAATTCATTTCATTAACGGTTATAAACCGTCTAGATAAGTATTGTGAATTTGTGTATGTGAGGTACGATTTCAAATTTTAAAAAATTACCGATGTTGTATTTGTGTGTTCGAGCATTGAGATTATGGAATTTTATTTTAACTTTTTGGCTATAAAACGTAAAATGAAATCGAAAATAACTGTAAACGTTTGGTTTAACGGCTGTTGGGGTCCGGTCTTCCTTCTTCGCGGAGAGAGGTACTGGGGTGCATTTTCAATCCGACGAACATCTCTTAAAGAATATTTCGGAACGTCCTGTTATTCACCACGTCCTCTTAGGTGCCGAATCTTCGTTCCACTCATGAGATTTTCGCCTGTTAACTCTCGGTGCTGTTATCCGTTACTCTAGGATTCTTATAAATTTTTTTTTTGTTTGTTTTATTTAAAATATTTGCATAGAGTATAGAATGTTCTTTAATCATGTTTTATTTCTGTATGGGTGTTCCGAGAGCAACGATTCCCCATTGAAACAGAAAGTTTCGATCGAGATGTTTGCAATGGATAATGCCCAGAAAGTGGAATCGGAATGGATGTGCCGGAAAGGCTCATTGGAGTTGCAACAGTGAATTCCTCTGCAGCCGGAAGCCCTGTGAAAGAGGTACGTGGCCCTTCTCTAAGAATCGGAATGCGTGGATAATTTTCTTAGGATCTACGAAATTTTGATGATTGTAATAATTATGAATTTGTGTGTTATTTTTTTATAAATGACTTTCCTTTTATAATTTCTTGTACTCTTCAATTTAAATGCAATTTTTTAACGATCCTGTTTCCGTTGCAATGGGTCCACCTTTGGCGCCCTTTTGAAATTCTTCGCCAAGGAGTGAGCTAATGACTGAAATGCAGAATCAGCCACTGTTTGGCGCAATTTAATTTTTCCGAGATTGCTAAGCTAATTGTGGTAACCGGAATAATTCCGGAGTACGTTTTTTAAATTCTTGTCGTTCAAGAATTTTTAACATTTCATTATTATCATTGGAATTCTCATTTGTTTTAAATTTTATTATTACTTTTTTTTGTTATAAATTCCTTTATGTTAAGCATTTTTTTTTTTTTTTTGTCGGTTTTAAAACATTGTAAAATTAATTTTTTTTATTGGTTTATATTTGTGGTCGTATCCCTATTCATTCCAAACGATTTTTTCGCGTTGTCGCTTCTTCACAGTTCAACGCCTGATTTTTGATTCGGTCGTGGATATATTTTTCAAAGGTCACAATTTCTCTTTCTTCACACATACTCACAACGGCTACCAATGGGGGATATTACTAGTGTTGCAAATGTGTATGCTGAGTATTCCGAAAGTATAATTGGCTGTTTGTTTCGTTAGGAAAGAAAGCTGTGTAATATATAGAAAGACGGTTCAGTTGAATTGTGGCCCTAAATGTTTGAAAAGCATGAAAGTAAGAGAAAAGCAAGGTTATAAAAACGCAGTAAATGATGGTTTTTAATATTTTAGTGAACTAAAATTAACTTTTCTTTAATTTTTTTGATTAATTTTTCACTAACGATAAGTTTTGAAAATTATAATTTTGCGACGAATTTCAGATTTGATATTTTTTTTTGTGATTAGTTCAATTTTTTGCTGTGTTGAAATTCACAGTTTTGCATTATGTCTTCTGGAAGGGTTGCTACTCCGAAGAACAACGACACGCGAAGGCGCGCAAAGTTAGCGATTTTTGAAAGTCGGGCCAACCAGCGGCCGATTCTGCACTTTCACCAAATGTCATTTTCTATTCAGTCTTTTTAGAGAAATTCTATTATATTCAGAATGTAACTAATGGTTTGTATCAGGTGACGTGCTTGTTGTAAAACATTGAAAATTTTATCGGTATTTTTTTTTTTTTTTTAACGTTGAGCTTAAAGTTTTATTATTATGAATAATACTTTATCTTTTATAATAAGAAATTGTGATTAGTAAGAGTACAATCAAGTGTTTCTCGGCTTTTAAATTAGAAACATTTTTAAAAAAAGAAAACTGAACCATTTTAAAATTAACCTCAGAACCCATTCTTAAAAATTTTTTTTTTATCAAGTTGTGATTACAGTGCTATTTTTCTAAACATTTCAAGGTATTACCGAAAAATTAGCCATTTCTTGTGGTCCATATCATTAAGAAGTTTGTCACCAAATTTCAGATCTGCTAACAAATTAGTTTGTAAGTGTAGGTTTTAGTTTGGTTTAATTTTAAAGCATTTTTCAACTCTTAAATTGAAGTAACTAAAAATATTTTTTTTGTGTACAATTAACTCTTTCAGTGTAAAATGCTTTTTAAATTAAATTTTCAATACTAAAAAATTTTTGCATGTTAATGACTTGAGTTCTCATAGTTAGTCAACTTTAAATTCAAGGCCAAATTTTGTTTAATGAAATATCTTCTACAAGTTATTTTTTAAATTTTTTTCCTATTAAGAAAATCCCATGGCTAAAAAGGTTTTCAGATTGCTATGAAAAACAATATTTCAAAGAGATGGAATAATACTGAAATTAGACTTCCAAATACAAGTATTCTGAAGTCAAGTGTTGCAGATAAAAGTGAATATTTCCCATGATGTACCAAACACACACTACATTATATACTAAACATACTGTAGTATTTTAAAGCCGTGCAACATATACTGTAAAGGTGCTAAACTGCTCCAATGTAAAAAAAATTAAATTTTATGTACAAACCTGGTGAGTTTTAGCCTAAGTTAGTATTATTATTATTTTATGCATAAATGCTTTGTGTTTCAAAACTTTTGAGAAGGAATTAGGTTAAGAGTACGCTGAATAATCTGTTGCTGTAATAAATGCTATCAATATTATGCAGAAATATATTTTGAAAAAATGTTTTGAGTCAGATTTAATTAAAGTTGTGATTTAAAGCAGAACATACAATTGAAAATAACATTAAAAAATTACACCTTTATGGGCATTAGCTTTTGCTTTATGCCTTAACAAACTTTAAATGGCCTTTTTCTGTTCATCATAGAGCCTTGAAATTTTTTGTATATACACCCAAACGTATAGTCTATAAAATTATGTCTGAAATCTATTTTTTTTTTAAAAAAATGGTGAAGTGAATATTTTAAAAAAAATTGTGCTTTCCCAGTTTTAGCTGGAAAAATAATTAAAAATTAACAAGGGAATAATTTTCAAATCCATTCTGTTTGCAATAATCTAAGAAACACGATCACTTAACATGACATGGGCCTTTTTGTAAATCTGAGCATTTTATAAAAATTTGAAAATACTTAAAAAATTCTTAATTTTTCAAAATTGTAAAAAAAAATGGCCAGTCAAACTGACTTTTTATTTTCAGAATTAGCAAGCAAACAACAGTAAAACAAACTTTTTAGTGTTACTGTGTAGGCTTAAAAATATTCATTTCATCTGAACCCTTTTAAGTGATAGAGGAAGAAAATGTTCTCCATTTTAAAATTAACTAATTCTAACTTATCTGTATTTTTATACAGAATTTCATAATAGAATGTATGCGGAACAGAATTACATGACCAGGAAAGTTCTGGGAGGGGAAAAAATGACAAAGCAATTGGCGCCACTGAAACATGCAAGTTATGTTCTAATTCTTGTATATATATATATATACTTGAGTTTGTCCTTAATAATATAACACTGTTTTATGTTATTCGGTGAATACAAGTTTGTGCAATGATAATGAATATCTTAAATACTTACAAAAATACTAACAACATTCATTTTATGTCTCAGAAATGAACAGTTACCTGTTAATATTTAATCTTGAAAAACTTAATGGTCCTGTTAGGGCTGAAATATCAGAAATTATGAAATACCAGAGGAAAATTCTTTGTTGAGATAAAAATGTGGATGAATAACTTTTTGAAGTTTTTTAAGATGTGAATCAGCAAATAAATGTAAGAAACATTTCTTTTTCGTAACTTAATGGAAAGTAACTGATGAATATCTGAAAGTACTATGTACACTTGTGATCTAGAGAGATTCTTGACATATTATATATAAATTGCAATCAATATTTTGTATTTTATTTTTCATGAAATTACGTGTATTTAAAATAAGTTATATTTTTATTTGTAAGTTGTAACTCATTCAATTTTCAAAAGACTCAGGTGAAATCTAAACGAATGAAGAGTCATAAATTGGCATATTTGATTCACCATGGTCAATCCTATAATGGAAACAATGTGATTTAAACCATTTTTTATTTTAAATTAAAAGACATGTACAAACATTTATGCTATGAGCACAATTGTATGAAAGTACCAATTAAAATAGTAATTACAATGCTATGAACTACCAGAAAATTCACCAACAAACATTCTCTAAAAGACTAGAATTAGATAAATACATCTAGCCTTAGAGAGAACATCAGCTAGGAAATGAATTTAAAAAAGAAACTGCAGAACAAAAAATTACTTGTGTTATTTGATAACAGTTTATGGTTTGAAATATCCAATGTAATTATTACTTTTGAACATCCAAGTCCAGATGTAGAAAAAATTCATTTAACTAACTTTTGTGTACTTGGAAAATGAAGTTGCCAAATATTTTTTCATTGTTGTAATGAACCCGTGCTACTTGCCTTTTAAATATTTTATTATTTTTGAATATAACTTTTTAGCTTTCCCTTTTTCCATGGTATAACTTGAATATATAACTGAGGGAGAATATCAGAGGATAAGAATAACCAAATGAGATTATAACCTTCACGGATATAACGCATTCTCCGAAGGGCCCTTTCAGTCTCATCGCTTTGCATCAGAATAGAAATTTCAATAACAGTAAAATTCCTTTCAGTATTTCTCCATCTAAGACAGTCTTCTTGATGTGACAAATTTGCATTTCATAGGCTGCTTCTTCGAAATTTTGCATACCTGAAAAGTAAACAATGAATTTCATAACTTTGTCAGAATTTGAAGCAAACAAGCTTTAATTCTGCAAGGATTCATGCGAAACATTGGAGGACTTTGGCAGTTGTTATTGGTGAATTTCGTTTTGCAATGTTATGGCTTTCTTGTGAAAGTTTTAGAGGTACTCATTGTTCACCTAAGCTTCTTCATATTGATTACATTTCCTTGCTTAAGTGTTTCTGTAATAAATGTAAGTGAAAATTAGTTAAATTCATGCTTACTGTAATGTTGCATCAAGTTTCTCAAATCAATATATTTTTTAAAAACTTTATGCAAAATAATCTTGTTAATTTGAAATTGATGTGTTTGATGGATACAAAAGCGAAGTAAATTAATACAACTTGGAGGATTTTTGTACCTAATTGTTCAACGAGCACTTCATTTTCTGCAATTCTAACAGAATGTGTAATTGAGTTATTCCGTTTGGGGGGAATTTCATGCCAGTTTTATAAAAAAAAGTAAAAAGCATGTTAAGTAATGTATCTGTGAAAGTTTCCTCCATAATATTTTAGGAGCTGTAAATAAGTATTCATCATTTTTATTTGCATCATATTCTATTTTGGAATTTAATATGTATCCTACCGTAATAGCGAATGATTTCATTTGGATTAACTATTGCTTGTGCATGTTCATCAATCTGTTTCATATATTTAGAAACTAATTGTATTTTAATTTTTTATCTTTTAATGGTGAAAAATTTAAATGTTACATACGAGAGGGGGGAGTGATTTTCTGGAAGGCAAATGAATTTTGAAAATAAGATTATTTCCTTTTTAAAAAATTTAGAATTAGAATTTGTTCAAGTTCGTCACAGGAGTATTTTTTAACAATGTTGTTGAAAAGTGTGAAGATGATTTGCGGTAAATAGTTAAGCAAGTTTGTGTCAAGAGTACCAATGCCTTTTTGATCCATGTGTTCTTGTATTAAAACTTTGATAACCGAATGCGAGTATAGAGTCAGTTAAGTGCAAATATGCTTGGGAGAAGAGCAGAATATTATTTTTCAGGGATTAGCAAAAACACAAGCAACCCCTGTGAACCCCTGCAACTTGCCAGACACGAAAAGGTAAGAAATTTTGACCCAAAGATGGTCTTATATTTTCAAGAGGAGAGCCATTAAAAATTTGTGACATTTGATTTGAGGATTTGAAACGCTGTATACAACGATAGGATTAGAGAAGTACTCTGTAGTGGCGAATCAAGGAATGAGTTACGCTTGAGGTGTTGCAGACAGAGCATGTTTTTTCTCGTGAACAGGACTGCCGTCATTTTGTGGATGTTGGGTCGAAAGCTTTACAATGAACAGGAATGCCTGTTCGAAAACGAACTTTACGAGCGTTTGCATTGTCAGATTTATTTTGGTTTTTCTGTGCGAGGTAGGATATGAAATAAAGTTGGACTAGAAGTGTGGAAGTAATTTGAAATTTGAAGCTTTCAACGAGAGTTTTTCAGTCATTTTATGTGTCAGTTGATCTGTAACTCGACTCATGGTCAGTGGTAATGTGCAGTTTGTTATCTTGGAAGTTTTACACAGTCAAGCAACGTAATGTTAGTGCATGTTGTGGGATGTTAAAGACAGACATTCTGCTTCTTGTCTTAGTAGCGTTCAGACACGGATTCTCTGTCCTCGTCCGTGACCCCAAAAGATACGCAGTCATACCCGAGTTGGATGTGTTGCATCTTTGTGCATCCATCCGAATTTTGTGAGCTGGTGATTTTTGCTTAGTTAGTGTTATTTTGCAGTAAGACAGTGCTATTTACGAAGGTTTATTTTTGTACATTTTTCCGTTTTTACGGAGTTTGAGCTACCTACGCGGTGTGACTAGGCCTAGTGCCGACACATCGACCATTGGATCTTGAACGTGTTACCTTTCGGTTCACGTTCATTCGTTTTCGACCAGGATTTCTCTCCCATTCAACCCGATCATGGATACGTCCGCTCCCAGGACAGATGTCGCATCAGCTCTGGTGAGTACAATTTTTCAATCCGATCCTATTTGTTTTAATGTAGCGGAAGCTCACAAACATTTAGATCACGCCGCCACATACGCCAACTGTGAGGATCTCAGTGATGCCCTCGAAGACGTAATTACCTCAATTAAAAGTACAGTCGGAGTCGTAGATGACCTCCAAAAGTTAAAACTCATCACCGAAGTTCAATTTGTGGCGCTTAAAGCGTCTCGTAAATCAGTGCGGCTGCAACACGCGGAGTTTAGCACCTACATAGACGAGCTGAAAAAGCTCAATAGCATTTCTGTCCCCGCCTCACCCTCTACGCCTAAGGCGAAAAAAAGGGCGCAGAACAAGCGAGCGCCGGTTTCTCCTACCCCAGGCACTTCAGGGAAGAAGCAACGCGCGGAAGAGCGAATTCGCTCCCGTGAAACAACACCTCCCCCCTCTCCTACCACTATGGAGGAAGGGGACATTTCTTCTTCGGATGAGAGCGGCCCAGAATTAGACACGAATACAGTTCCCCCTGTTAGCGCACCTGTCGCTCAGGGAAAAACAGAAAATGATGTTCAGTCGTCAGACTCGGAGAGCGATGGTTTCACCACTGTCTCCCGCAAAAAGAAAATTGCCTCCATCGTAATAGATGCGAGTCAAAATACCTCTGGGCTGCTCAACACATTGAGCGACCATTTAGGCAAGACACTCGAGGGGCGATTTGAGAACGGTAAGCTTAGGGTTTTTCCCAAGACTTACCAAGACCATCGGAAGCTCCAAACATACCTACAAGTTCAGAAAATGCGGTCCCACACCTTTGAGATGGCTAATAATAAACAACTCAAAGCAGTCATACGAGGACTACCTACAGATTACGACCAGAAGGAGCTGATCACAGAACTCACTGGTTTAGGGTTCACACCCAACCATGTTTCTATTCTAAGGAATAGGAAAACGCAGACAGACATGCCACTATTTTTGGTAGTCCTGCACAACAATACACAGCATAAGGAGATCTTCCACGTCTCAAATATCGGGTTTTTCCGAGTAGTGGTCGAGCACCTCAAGCAGTCAAGCATGCCTCCTCAGTGTTATCGCTGCCAGGAGTTCTACCACCACTCCCGTCTCTGTAATAGAGCACCCAAATGTTTGAAATGCAGCGGTAGCCGTCTCACCGCAGATTGCAAAAAAACAAACAAATCCCCAGCAAAATGCGCAAACTGCGGGGGACCGCATCCAGCTAACTATTCAGGATGCCCCAAAAACCCTATCAACAGACCACCACCCAACAACAACATCTGGGCGGAGAAAGCCACACCGCAGCAGCAGAAGAAAGTTCAGCCCCAGCCACAACAGAAGACATATGCTTCGACTGTTGCGCCCACAGTAAAACCCAACACATTAGATGCCAATACTGTCATGCAACAAATGGCACTCATGATGACACAGTGGGGACAGATTTTAGCAGCCCTACAAAACAATAATAATTAACATTCAGCGCGTTAAATTTTAGCACTCTCAGGGTTTTTAGTTGGAATGCAAATGGAATAAATAAACATATTGATGAATTAAAGGAAAGCATAATTTTCCATAACCCCGACGTAATCGGGATCCAAGAAACACACCTTCGTCCTCCGGACCGGTTCCGCATTCCAAATTACACTTGTCATAGAAGTGACCGTACAACACACAGAGGGGGGGGGGGGCGGACCGCCATCTTAGTTAAAAATTCTATCAAGCACCACGCCATTTTAGAATCCACTCAAACTTTCGAAAATACAACGGTTTTCATCAAATTAGGAAACAACGCGACTATTACTATGGCGTGTATCTACAAACCTCCACACGGCTCCATTAATGTTACTGAACTTATTGCTATCCTCAATCATAACAACAAAGCCTTTCTCTTCGGCGATTTTACCGCTAAACACTCGAGTTTGAACCCTGGTAGATGCAATTCCAATGGTAATATTCTTAGCTCTTGGGCCGCCGGCTCGTCTATTGATATTATCGCACCCGACACTCCAACACATTTCAATCATAATGCTCCAAACACTGTATTAGACATAGGCTTTGCAGTTAATTTCTCACACTCTAACGTGTTTACTATTAATGAACTTAGCAGTGACCACAATCCAGTTATTTTCGATTTCGTTACTAACTGTCATTTACCACCAATACTTCAAACACTTAAATCTACTAACTGGATTAAGTATCAAGAAATTCTTCACCACACCATGTCAGGCAATCCTGCGATAGATGATTTGGACCAAGCCGTTCAAAATTTCAGCAGTATGGTCTCAGATGCTATTCACACTTCCACTAGATTAATTAAAACCACACACCTCCGCCTTCCTATTAACATTCGAGAGCTAATTAAAGCTAAAAATAGATTCAGGAAACTTTGGAACAACACGAGATACCCTCCCTATAAAAGGGAAGTAAATGCTCTCAACAGACAGATAAGGATAGAAATCAAAGAACATAAAAACAGGACCTGGAAAAATTTTATATTAACTTTAAATACAGAAGATAATTCTCTTTATAATTTGCACAAGCGAATTACCAAAAAATTCACTCCTATCCCACCTCTCCATGGTCCGAGTGGGTTAGCTTATTCTGATTTCGAAAAAGCGGAGGCTTTTAAAGACACCTTGGAAGTCACTTTTCAGGAAAACATTGAACCCTACAGTGACGACAAGATTGAAGAAGTCGAAAATTTAGTGAATCACTATTTCGATAACTTCCCAACTGCCACACCACACCTCACTTCCCCCACCGAAGTTCGAGGCATTATTAAAACACTTGCTAATAGGAAGTCAGCAGGCCCTGATCAAATTCCTAATGTAGCATTAAAATACCTTCCTATCAAAGCCATTACACACTTAACTAAAATTTACAACAAATGCCTCATTAAGTGTCACTTTCCTACACAGTGGAAAATAGCTAATGTAGTCATGCTGCCTAAAGTAGGGCAAGATCACAAATTCCCACAAGGCTTCAGACCAATTTCTTTATCAAATTGCACTGCTAAGGTTTTCGAAAGAGTAATCTTAAATAGAATTAAAAATCACTGCAAAGCCATAGATTGCATTCCCCCGGAACAATGCGGTTTCCGGGAGGGCCACTCCACTCTACATCAACTCATTAGAGTTACAAATATTATAAATGAGGGTTTCCTAAGTAAATTCTACACTGTCGGTGTTTTCTTGGATGTCAAGAGAGCATTCGACAAGATGTGGCATGATGGCCTCACATACAAATTAATTAAACTTCAGTTCCCTGACTTTTTAATTAAAATGTTACACAACTATTTGCACAATCGAACCTTCAGAGTTCGTGTAAATAGCACTTTTTCAGACATCGGGAATTGCCTTTCAGGCGTCCCTCAGGGTTCTGTACTAAGTCCATATTTATACAACTTATACACACATGATTTTCCCGATCACCCCACCGTCAGTACATGCTTATTCGCAGACGACTCTGCGGCATTGACCCAGGGCGTAAAACTCAGTTACACAATTAAAAACATGCAACATTACCTCGACATATTCGAGAATTGGCTTACAGACTGGAGGATAGCTATAAATGTAGATAAATCACAGGCTATTGTATTCAGGAAATGGGGCGTTATCGCCCCACCGACTGAACTCACACTCTTTGCAAACAACATTCAATGGGTCTCGGTTGTGCGTTACTTGGGACTATACTTAGATAATCGACTAACTTACAAATCACATATAGATTATCTATCCGAGAAATTCTGGGGAAGAATTGCTCTGGCCATCTCCCTTATTGGGAGAAGGTCACCACTCTCCCTAGAAAATAAAGTCATCCTTTACAAGCGTATTTTGCGCCCAGTGATAACATACGCTTGCCCCATCTGGGGCGCGGCGGCACCGACCCATACTAAACGGATCCAAATCATACAAAATAAAATTCTGAGAACCATTACTAACGCACCTTGGTACGTTAGGAATTCTGTCTTACACAACGACTTACACATGGAGCCGATCGATAACTACATCACTAAACTGTCTAGAAATGTTTTTAGAAGTATTGAAAATCACGACAACCCATTAATTAAAGCACAAACATTGTTCACTTATCCTCATACTAAAGTTAACTTCGCATACAAGTCTTCTAAGTGGGAACTCCTTTTAAAACCCCCATAACTCAACAAAAATACGTAATTTACACATTGAACTACAACACACGCTTCCGCTACTATCTTTTAAAACTGGGTCAGATGAAAAATGCTGACGTCATTCACCATTTCCCTCCCTGCGGCTGCAGGGAGATCGGCGTTTTTCGCCCGTCGATGCTTCTTCCTCCACTCTCTGCCCCCTCCACGTTTTGACCCGAAAGGGTTACTTCGGACGACTTTACCTCTCTCATGTTGCCTCCCTTGCGGGAGGCGTCACTCGTCTAATGGTTGTTCTTTTTCACCCTATCTTCAGGGATACTGGGTATAAGCATCACTGCTGGAACCCGAGCCATCTAATTTTCGTTTCGTGGGATGTTAAGGAGCCATCTCAGCATTTCTTGCTTACAGCCCCCCGAGTGTTCCAACAGGTGAACACATCAGGCATAAGGGCTACGGAGAATCTATGACGTGGAACTTACTAGATGGCTGTGTGCTTGAAGGCAAGGATGATTTCAGCAGGTTAAGAATGCAGTTGATAGGAATTGTGTCTAATTAGGAGGTAAATTTGAAACATAACTTTTTGGAATGTATCGCGTAATGTGTGTGCTAATTATCAAAAACGATGCCAAGATTTCTGAGGCGAGGAAATGATGGGTTTTCAACTTCCCATTTGTTAAGAAGTGAAGCAAGCTAGCACTGTGGCGTACGTATTAATGTTTGTGAGCGAGTATGATGGAATGGCATCAATGTAGAAATGAAACAATATTGGGCCAGGTCAGCCTGAAAGGGCTTCATTTATCCTAAGAGAGAAAGTGCTATTTTTAATGCAAGAGATCTCTCAACTGTCAAAGGCGTATGACTTCAGTAGTTATTTTGGTTGTTGAATCCATCACTGCTGACTTCTGTTAATTTAAGAAGTGTGTAAAACCACATAGAGATTCAGGTTCTAGAGGGGACAGTAAATTCCACGTTACTGAGGGTCGTTAACCACCTGGTACTTTTTGAGTGGCCATAGGTATTGACAGTGTGCTTTTTGATTGTCGGTAAGAGCAGTCTCGCAACCGAGAAGAGGACCTGAGCTCGGCAAAGACTGTCTTGAGTATCGAGGGCATTTAATTTTTGATTCTTCAGACAATTGTTCATTTTCGCGTTGTACGAGTTCCTAATCGAAAGGAAGCATGGCTGCAAGTGGTGAAAACCGAGTTAAGTGAAATTTGTAATCCTGTGTGGATGGTAGTCGAAAAGAGAAATTTTTATTAAAGTTTAAGGTGAAGTCTGAGCAACGGGGAGCGATAATTACAGATTCTATTGTATCAGCAGATCGAGTCAATACAGTGAAAGTATTAGTATCAGGTCGAGGAGGAACACAGACATAATAGAAACTGCAAATTTATTTGCAAGAGGTCTCGATGTGGCCAATCCCGAGGTGGAGTGGTGCTAAAGCGTGCATGGCTAGTTGGTATTATTGGTGGTGTGGCATCCAAAAGGTGAGGTCTTATTAAACTATCGAATACAGCATTGAGCAGTGGAAAACGTTGCCAGTTGGGCATGTGTCAAAATGCTCAGGTGTCCGGGAGTCTCTTTGGTGGCAGCGTCACGAGAAAAACAAAAAGCGACTGCTCCATTTGTCTGCAGATTGACCCGGAGCATTATCGTGTCAAATGTTGGTTAATTCGGTGTATCTTTGACATAACGACAGTAATAGGTTTTTCCAGATTTGGTTGATTATTTAATTGTTTCCACGAGCGTGCCCTCGGTTCAGTGCTAAGCACGATTGGTGGTGAAGCGTCCATTTCAGCCGAACAACGCTCTGTTGCATAACAGGGCAGCTTAATTGGTGGGACAATGGAGAGGAAATCACTGTATTGTGGGACCCATCACATCAGAGGGAGTCTCTGGAAGTTGGGTTTGATGAGTGTGCGACTCCGAAAAGAGGCATCGGAAGCTGCTCAAACAACCAGACCGCAGAGGAAACAGGAGCCTGCACGACGTACGTCTATCAGCTGGTGGAGAGTGTAGATTTAAGGTTGTGTTAAAAAGGCGAGCCGGAAATAAAATTCCCGTGCGAACGATCGCGTCTGTGCCGTGGAATAATTTTGGGAGGACCTGATATTTCAAGACTCTGCCGTGCATGGAAGACCCGTTCGGAGATGCAACACGGTCTCAGGGAGCACAGTAAGGCCCGGTGGAAAGTTGAGTGCGAGTACAGAACTTGGATGACAAGCATTTAAGTTTAGAAGAGGGATATGTTGAAGTTGCAGGGCTGCCCACGGCCAGCCGCTAATTGGGGGTATGTTCCCAACAAAGAGTAAAAAAAAAAATTGGATCAAAAGGAGAGCAACATTCACAAAAGATCTTTCCGATAGAATTTCGAAATGCTTATCAATTTTAAAGAAATATTCCTCCCTTACCATAAAAATTCGCCCCCTCTCAGGCACAGCAACCGAACCGTGCGAATTGGTCCAAGAGGGTATTTCAGCACCTGTTACGAAAACAGTCCTGGTTGTCCGGAAAGAGTTGCAGTTAGGACACGACCAGGTAGGAAACATTTAATTCATGGGTGTCATCAGTCACACCATAAGGACACCCCTAGATTTGCATACGTTTTAGTATGTAATGTTAAGGGGGGGGGGGCAGAATGTCACAGGAGACTTGAACCAAATAGCAAAGGCAACATCTGAGCCACACCAACACCAAGGGGTTTATTTGAAGCTCAATGCAAAACAGCGTCCCTGCAGTGTGTGGGGGGGGGGAGCAGGTCAAAACAGGCAAGGAAATTGACGTATTTTACCCAGCGCTAGAGTTAACGTTCCACCACAAGGAGGGGGTGGTGTGTTGCAAGCTCCCAGTCTTTAGGCTTTTTTTTTATAGATGCTATTTAATAACAATTCCAGTGCAGGGGAACTCGGTCCCCATACTATATACACTGCACTTTTATTTCATCTGCACAGTAGCATTACTTTTAAAAGTTCTAGTAGGGATCGAGTACAGCGTCACGGTAACGACTCACTTTATGAGGCAATTCGTTTTCCATACAAATTGAAAAGAATTTTTTTTTTAAGCTGCTCTTTTTCAAATGAATTGGCAAGAGGTCGGCACAAAGTCTGCAAAAGATAAATACATTTAAAAGTTCTTTACTTCATATTTACGTACCTTGGTGTATCATTTCTTTAAAAATCCAAATGTGTTCCCTAGGTCTAACCCAATTGCAAAGTAGGAAGAACATCCAAGGAAACATGGAACAGAGAAAGCAGTGGCTACGGATCAAGAGCAAAGTTTCCCGTCTACGCACACACGCCGCAGCGTTCGACATGTTAACTCTTTTTCCAGTCTATCTGATGGGAAAACCTCAAAAATGGGATTGCCAGCCTAAGAAAATAAGATTCCAAGAGCAATGTCTTGTGTGTGCATGTATAAAAGCATTTTCATTTTACTTGAATTTAGTATGCAAATAAAACATTTTTTCTATACCATTCACTCTGGTGTAATCATTCAATTGAAGGCGGCATTAGAAATGTATATATGTCATTGATCACAAGAACAAACTTTGAATTGGGTGATCAAAATTTTAAGATCCAACCCCAATGGGCATTATAAACAATAATTCCCCTTTTCATACTACAGGACATAATTTTGAAATTGGGGTAAGCAGATTCTTTTCTAGATGGGTTTTTTACAAAAAATAGATCCTGAGTGGCATTGTGGGGATGAAAAGGAGAGTTAAAGCTAAATATTCCCATTTTTAAAATATTACACTTCATGTTTGAAATGAGGCGGGCTCACGGAGTGGAAATCCACTGCAAAATGGTTTTCACAAAAGTGACCCCAAGTGGTATTGCAGGGACTTTAAAAATGGAGATCATTATTTATAATGCTTTTTTTAACTATTAAACCCACAGAGAGTTGATATTAGGTAGGCATGTTTCCTTTCATGGAGTAGAGATTAGCTAAGAACCCGAAATCAACCCCAGATGCGTTGCGCGAGGGGGGGGGTTAATTAAGATGCGTTATGGATAATTCTTTCCACATACCAGTCTCGATGTTTCGTTGGCATTTTCTTTTCCTCGAGTAGATATCCACTGAAAAAGGATTTTGAGAAAATCAAAACTTAACTGGGCTTAGAGGGGTTTTAGAGTTAACTATTCCTGTTTGTGACCTATAGACTTGAATTTAGCAGGCATGCTCCTTTTATGGAGTAAGAGATCCACTAAGAAAATTGACTTCTAAGGGGTTAAGTGCCTTTATAGATAACCCATTCACCTCTTGACTATTAAAACCTACAGTCTGAAAATTGAGTAGCATAATTCTTTCATGGAATGAAGAAGCACTACAAAAGTGGTTTTTGTGGAAAATTGGACACTGAGGGGTTCGAGAGATGTCGTGGATAAAAATGATCGTATAACAGACTGGTCGACAGACTTGAATTTAACAAGCATGTTCTTTCATGGAGTAGAGCTGTACTAAAAATAAATTTTTCAAAAATCGACTCTGAAGGTGTTTTATATTACCCCCCCCCCCCTTTATTAACTACTAAACCAACCCTTGGTAATTTGGAATTTATGTTGCTTTTACCGAGCAGAGATCGGCTAAAGATAGGGTTTTCAAAAAACTTGACACATGGATGTTACAAAGACCTTAAAAATCCCTTTTTTCTACTACCAGAACAGCAGACTTAAAGTGTAACAAATACTCTAAAAAAGCCTTTTAGTTTAATTTGCAATACACATAAAATGAACACATTACAAATTTCTTTCTTTCAATGTCTATTGTTTTATTTTTCAATTCATTCCTGCCTAGAATGTGTATACAGGTAGTAAATACATCAAGCTTATTCGCATTCACTGCATATGTTTAATACTTGAAACAGATGTTTTCTTTGCAATGTTCTTATTTTATCGATCTTACTGGTTGCACACGGATGCTGTTTCTGACAACTCCTTCCCGAACCCTTTACGTATCAATGGTGCTGCCAAA
>BMAO01007011.1:0-21807 GCA_019973975.1 Trichonephila clavata | reverse complement strand
TTAATTCCTCTTGCACATTATCACATTTGGTATGTTGGATTCATAATTAATAACTACATAAATAAAAAATTACTATTATTATTCCTTACGATAGAAATACACAAATATTAATCAAACTTTAAGAACAACAAATTATAGTGGAGTGAGATCAGAATTCAATTATGAACGACGGAATACTAACTGATACCACGGGGGAATAACGCATACAATCAAACTACGCATTTAAATCTAATCTACAAAAATCACAGACCTGATATCTCTTAAGAAGGAATCTTGAATACTTGTAGAATCTATGAAGTGGCTTCAATCCTGGATATCTTCAGTTACGTCCGAACCGAATTAATGAATCTTTTTCAATAATCTTCCTTCGCTAACAAACTTCACTTAGTTAAACTAATCTCCTAGAATCACCTTCTTAATCAATCACGTAGTTACTCCTCTATCAAACACGTAGTCATCCTCATCTCTTCATTTCATTTCTCCCTTTTATATCTCTTTCGAACTCGCTAAACCCGAAACTATCTTATTTGCATAAGTCACACTTTCAGCTCTCAGCGGGAATGGTTAAAATAAATACAATTTAAAAGATTATGAGAGAAGGTTAGTGAAACGCGTAAGCACCCGTCACAACCCCCTCCGAGAAAAAAAGCGTGACTTATTGAAGGTCTAAACGACTGCAAGAACTCGCTTAATTTACCTAACATCTGAAAAACACTGAACCTGCACAAAATTTTAACTACTCTAGAATGCCTGAACTTGTAAAAAGTTAACTCACGAACTTTATAATGCCTGAAAATTCTGAACTTGTAGAAAGTTAACTCACGAACTTTATAATGCCTGAAAATTCTGAACTTGTAGAAAGTTTTAACTCTCTAAGTTAGAAACTTTAATTAAACTAACACACAGAAATGACTACTCAAAAGGGGTACTCCACTCCAATTTATTGCTCTTTTACATATTTATAATCCCTACAGTGCATCCCATTCGGGCGAAGATCAGGGGAAAACCTTTCAAGGAAAAAACCCTGATCATGCACTTTACTTAAGTGCTAATATAAATAAAATTTTACATTAATATCTTCTCACGACATCAAAGTTTTCATCGCATCACTATGTTCAGGGACTGCTGCCCTGAAAGGAAACCTTGTCAATTTTTCTAAAACATGACATTAAATGCACAGAACTTTTATACAACTTCCTTATTGACATAAAATATGGCATACATTATATTATATATATATAGTTTCATAACAATTTAACCTTTTATCTGGTTTCATTTTCAAAATTCCCAATCAATCGCGCTGTTAATGTTTTTTGTTAGTATTCCTAATTACGCCGCGCCCAGAAACCAGACACTACTTATACATCTTAATAATTACACACAAAAATATATACATTTTTTACATAGAATATATTACAACAAACAATACAAGTAATCTCACATATAAAACCTCGTCTTTAATGTGTAGCAAAACAATTGCAATTCAACAAATGTTTTTCCACAATTTGGAAAAAAATTAAATACAAAAGTCTTTTCAACCGATATGAAAATGCACACAACTCAGTGAAACTTTTGTACGTTAATTTTACAAAAAAAATTAGACTAGCCCACATAGAAAATACTCCGAACTGTCTGTCAGAGGAAAAATATAAACAAATTAGAATTATACAACCTGGCTAGTCTTTAGATCCAATCTGCATAGGCTTTGTCTCCAAACATGGCCTCTGTGCTGGATGACCTTGTCCTAGGGTTGTCCTCTCCGCGCTCCCACCTTCTAGGTCTCCTCTTCCATGGAGTCCGTTGAAGTTGATATGCTCCTGCTGAGGCGTTGTTTTCCTTTGTGAGAACTGGAACTTGGCTGTTGTCCACTCGACGTCGGCTCCGAAGGTTGTATGGACAGCTCCTTTCCTGATGAGGTCTGTTGTATTTGAATCTGTGAGAAGGTCCTGGAATTGCTCTTTCAGAATTATTTTCTTCCACCTTTCTATACCGCTTTCTGGAGGGACGAGGCGGTATTGACGAGGACAACTTTCTCTTTTCTCGGGATACCTGGGCTCTGGTCTCTTCTTCTTTTGTATGTTTTCTCTCCAAGAGTCTGGTCTTCCTCTTTTCTCTCTCTCAGTCCAATACGGTATTTTCTTCCTAAAATTATACACATCACCCCCCGAAGAAACAGCAGACTCCGTTCGCCCACGTTTTTTTCTTCTCACCTCCACTCCATCGCGTCTATTCGCAACTATATCTCTACTACCATCTAAACTTCCTGATTTCGATCCTCTACGACAACCCCCATCACTCTCCGATTGCACCAATCTCCACTGCCCATCATCCGACCTGACTGATGCCACTGCACCATGATCACTACTGTTGGCACTTTCCGACTCGGCAACACTGTCTTCTCTTTGATGGTAAATTCTCACCTGGTCCACATTAACAGTTATTCTTTTACCAAATTTTAATATTACTAAATTATTATTATATTTTACACTCAGAACTTTATATGGACCCTCAAACTTTGGCATAAATTTACCCACTATTTTATTACTTGCCGAACTTAACGGGTGAGTTTGAACTAATACTAGATCATCAACTTTCACATTACTTTCACGCCTCTTTTTATTATAATATTTCGCCCACATCTCGTGCTGGCGCTTTGTATGAATTCTAGCCTCCTCAAACAACCTTTCTATGTTCCCACAAACTAAATCTGATCCATCAGTTACCATAACTAAATTTTGAAGAGGGGTGATTAAATTTCGACCTTAAAATAATTCCGTTTTACCCGTAGTCTCGTGTACTGCTGTCCTAATAGCATATCCGAACTCTTGTAGAAATTGATCCCAGTTAGTGTGATTATCCGCGACAAAACTCGAAATCATTTTTAATAGAGTGCGATTAACTCTTTCTGTTTGATTAGCTTGTGGACGATATACCACAGATTTAACGTGTTTTATGTTCAACCTGCGACATACTTGCTCAAAAACTTCGGATATCCTTTGGGGCCGTTGTCGGTGACTAACTTAACAGGAGCTCCATAACGCGCAATATAATTCTCAAAAAATGCATTGGCAATTGCTTTAGCCGAAGCTTTCCTTAAGGGAACTATTTCAACCCATTTAGAAAAATTATCTGTAATTACTAAAATAAATTTATAACGTTCTGGACTAGTTGCAGGGTATGGGCCTAATAAATCTAAAGATACGATTTCATTCGGAAAATTCGTTACTATCGGAATTAATTGACCAGCTGGTAATCCGTTTTTATAATTGACTTTTTGGCATTGGTCGCAGGTTGCTACATATTTATAAATGTATTTCCTCATGTACGGGAAATAACACGCGTCTTTTAATTTTAAGTAGGTTTTCTTTTTGCCTAAATGGCCTGGCATCGGCGAGTCATGGAATTCTCGCATAACATCGTTACGTAATATTTTAGGCATAAATACCCTTAATTCACCTGGTGTGGTTGTATATTT
Organism: Trichonephila clavata; assembly: GCA_019973975.1. Classification (NCBI taxonomy): domain Eukaryota; kingdom Metazoa; phylum Arthropoda; class Arachnida; order Araneae; family Nephilidae; genus Trichonephila; species Trichonephila clavata. The sequence continues at coordinate 18,332 of BMAO01007011.1, read as the reverse complement.
TGCATAATATAGCAATCCGTCTATCAATTTAAATTCGCGGGACCAATTTCTACAGATTGATTCATTAATGGAACTATCGTCCGGCATTTCCAAAAACTTCACGATGTGACCTAGCTCCGGATCATTTCTCTGTTACTCTCTCAACTGTTCTCTAGACGATAATACTAACGATCTAATCACCGCACAAGACACCTTTGGTTCTTCATTACTTTCTAACGGGTTTCTAGACAACATATCAGCCACTAAATTTTGCGTACCTGGGCGATGTTCCCATTCTACATTAAAATTTGCCAACTTAAGCTTCCACCTTATCATTCTAGACGACAAATTCTTTCCCTTCGTTAATTTGGTAAGTGTATCATGGTCTGTTATCACTTTAACCGGCAAGGATCCGAAATACGTGCGATATTTATTTAATGCCCATATGACAGCTAAACATTCACGTTCCGTCACACTATAGTTCCTTTCTGAGCGGTTTAAAGTTCTCGAGGCAAACGCCATAGGCCTATTATTCTGTGTCAATACTGCTCCTACCCCCACTGAGCTCGAATCCGTATAGAGTTCAAAAGCTTGGGAAAAATCTGGTAATTGTAACACTGGAGCTTCTGTCAGTGCTTTCTTAATACGATGAAAGGCTTCCTGCGCTGATTCCGACCAACGGACCTTAGAGTTTTTTCGTTTTAAATTATATAAGGGCTCACACATGTCTGCGTGGTTTTTAATAAACTTTTGATACCAACCCGTCATTCCTAAAAATTTTGCTACCTGTTTTGCTGTTTTCGGAGGTTTCATTTCAATAATTGCTATTACCTTCTCCTCATCTGTTTTAACTCCTTCTTTATTAATAACTAAACCCAAATAACGTAATTGTTCCCTCGCGAAACGACATTTCTCACGATTCAACGTTAAACCAGCCTCCTGCAACAATCTGAATACTTTTCGTAAGTGTTCTACATGGCTTTCAAAAGATGGAGACGAAATAATCACGTCATCCATATAACAGTGGGCAAAACGCCCGAGGACTGGCCTGAGGATCATCTCTATAGCCCTTTGAAAATTTGGAGCTGCCCCCGAAAGGCCAAATGGCATGCGAGTAAATGCAAAAGTACCATTTTTTGTAACAAACGCCATCTTATGAACATCTTTGGGGTCTACTGCCATCTGAAAGTATCCGCTGCGTAAATCAAGCGATGACATAATTTCGGTGTGTGGAATATTAGTGATCAAATCATCAATTATTGGTAGCGGATATCTCGGATATCTCGTGATCGCATTTAATTTCCTATAATCTATTGCAAACCTATAAGCTTCTGGGTCATCTAACGGCAAACCGTTTTTCTTCCGACATAAAACGACGGGAGATGCGTAGGGCGATGTTGTTGGAACTATTGTTCCATCGTTCAACATCTTCTGAACATGGTAGTCGATGATACCCTGTTTGACCCTGTCATAGCGATAAGGTCTCGAAAAAACAGGAGGACTATCACCCGTGTCAATTTCATGACAAAACACATGTGTCAGACCAGGCTTAAGTGAAAACAACCCATGAAATTCCTTAAACAAAATCTGTAATTTTTGTTTTTGTTTTGAATTTAACTTAGTGTTTGATAAATCTATCTGAACCGGTTCGTCCGAAATTGCCACTTTTTCCATTTGCGAATCCGGAATGATTAACGATTTAGACAGAAAGTCCAAACTAATCTTTGCATGTGACATAAAATCAATACCTAGGATGAATGGATATTGCATCTCAGCAATCATATGAAATTTCTACAACTTCGAAAATTCTCTTATTTTAATTCTTAACTCAACTGTGCCTAAATTTCTGCATTGTGACCCTTGAGCTGTAACTACTTCAGCTAAAGATTTTTTAATAGGACAGAAAGAAAAATATGACCGGTATGTTTTTTCTGAAATAAATGACTTTTCCGCACCTGTATCCCAGAGCGCTTTTAGAAACGTATCACGCAAAAGAATCGGCACATACGGAAGTTCAACTGGTGATAATCGTAATGAATTAAGTTTAATTCTAATAGGAGGATCTCTTTCAACACGATCTCTTAGAAAATTTAAATTGGTATTTCTCTGCCTTCCGCTGTTGCAATCAACACGCCTCCAATTCTGCTTTGCTGAATCATCATTAGGACCCTTCCTAACCACCATCCTATGGTTCTGATACCGGTCTGTACGCTGATTTGGCTGATTGTAGCGATTTCCTCCCTCGAATCCTTGATTTTGATAATTACGACGAGAAAAATTATTCGCACCCCTAATTAGTCCTCTCTGATCATTTTGTCTATTTCCGACCCGTGTATCTCTCCAATTTTCATTATCCCGTCTTTCCGCAGGATTCCTACTCATATCCCAACCTCGTCTAGCAAAATTATTACTCGAACCCTGGGTTTCTCTGCAGCTATGACGTTCCTCATACCGGTCTACCAACTCTATCAATTGAGCTTTCGTTGAGTGGTTTCGAACTTCTAAATAATCCATTATTTGGGGTTCTAGTCGCATTACTATGTGATCGATCAATTTTATCTCATTATAATTCAAATCCAAAGTTTTATGTATTTTTAATAGCTGAAAAATAAAGTCTGACGGGGCTTGACCTCTCCGTTGTTTCGATGAGAAAAATTGAGCCTCTAACTCTGATTTATTCCGTATTACCGGAAAACTATCTGACAATTTCTTTTTAAGCGTTGCAAATGCAGTCGCTTCTTCATTTACACACTCGAACCCAATCACATCAAACCAGTCTAACGCTCTCCCAATTAAATGACCTTTTAAATACGCACATGATAGATTCGCCGGTATTTCATAGTAGGCTATATTGTCGTCTATATTGGAAATAAACTCAGACACATTTTCTTTACCCGAAAAAAATAATTCCGGCAAAACTCTAAATCCTGCACCTGCTCTTAATTCCGGTATTTCGTTTGGGCGCCAGTGTCGTAGTCTCTCACTATCCCTATGATTATTAAGTCCCCTTTGCATATTATCTAAATTCGGGTATGCTGGATTCATGATTAAAGACTACTTAATTAATAAATCAATATTATTTATTGATCTTTCTTAATAGAGAAATACACAAATATTAATCAAACTTTAAGAACAACAAATTACAGTGGAGTGCGATAAGAATACAATTATGAACGACGGAACACTAACTGAAACCACGGAGAATAACGCATACAATCAAACTACGCATTTATATGTAATTTATGAAAATAACTGACCTGATACCTTTTTAAGGCAGGTTTCTCAAATACTGGTTTGTTCTAAGGAGCGGCTTCAATTCTTGATATCTTCAGTTCCGTCCCGAACCGAATTAATGAACCTTTTTCAATAGCCTTCCTCAGGCGAATATACTTCCACTAGTTAAACTAATCTCTCAGAATCACCTTCTTAATCAACCTCGTAGTTATCCTCTATCTCTTCATTTCATTTCTCCCTTTATATCTTTTTCGAACTCGCTAAACCTGAAACTATCTTGTTTGCATAAGTCACACCTTTGGCTCTCGGCGGGGATTGGTTAAAATAAATACAATCTTTAAGGATTTGAGAGAAGGTTAGTGAAACGCGTAAGCACTCATCACAAGGTGTACCCCATTTGGGCAAGGATCAAGGAAAAATCTCCCACTGGAGGGGAAAACCCGGCCGTACACAACCCGTAAACTTAGATTTTTTAATTACATCCTGGGTTACAAAGCTATTATCTTCGACACAAAATCTTCAAAACATCAGGGTCAGCCACCCTAAAATGAGAACTGGATCAGTGGACATACAAAAAAAATTTTGAACACTTTATACACACAACAACATTGAATTCACACATATTTAAATTGTCAATTACTTTACGAATTTTATCTGGTTTCTAATAATAAAACTTCAATTCCAATCGCGCAGCGCTGTTAGTGTTATGGTTAATTTCCTCCCTCTACGTCGCGAGTCCCAAAAAAACCAGATATATACTAATATACACTCCCATATGTTTATATATACACAATTATATACAATTTTCAAAATATTCAATATAAACAAACAATACAATGAATTCTCGCACATTTAGCCAAGCCTTTAGTTAAGGTAAACAAATGTAAACATACATATGCTTTCCACATTTTAGAATATATTTAAATATACAAAAGATTTTATTACTCATCGTAGTGAGACTTTTGCATTTGAACAACATTATTAACAAAACAAGACTTGCTTCCTGCAAAAATTCAACCGACTGCCTGTTAGTAAAAATATAAATGAAACAATACAACCTGGCTAATATCTTGCTCCTCTTCTTTCTTTAATCTCTCCGATCTGCACCTCCAATAATGTGGACCTTCTGTGTTGACTCTCTCCTGGCTCCTGGCAGTCTGGTCTATAGTCTCGGCGACTCCTCAAGTTGTAGTTGTGACCTTGTCCTTCTTGATCTCTTCTAGATCGGGTGGATCCTTCATGGCCGGTCAATGATCCTATTGGTGATCTTGATCTGGCTTTCCCATAGACTTCTCTGCCGTCTTTGGAACTGTTGAAAATGGACCTTTTCTGTTGTCTCAGTCGAAGTTGTTGGCGATCTTTTTCTGGAACTTGTCCACTGTAGCGATCTTCGACTTTCCTTTCTTCCTTTTCTGCACATTCGACGAGATGGAGGATGGGTGCCTTCATTTGTAAACTTCTCTTTTACTCCTCGGCTCCTCTGGAAGCGACTCCTGTTTTCTTTTCCATCTTCTGGAATGCTGGTTTTTCATTTTTTTGTTGTTGGTTCGTCTGGGATAGTGAGTCAGATATCGCCCTCTTACACCGACCCTTGGTCAGCTCGTGTCCGCTCCTCTTTGTCTCTCTGATTACTTTTATTCCCTACACTATTCCCCACTTTTATTCCCTACACTATCCCTTTTATTCCCTACAATTTCATTTTTCTCCTGTCTTCACCAGACTCATTACTCTTAGAACCTTGTAAACTATCTAACCCATATCTACCATCCTCAAAACTACTCGATTGATACTCGGATCCTCTATTAATTGAACAATCTACTTCCACTAAACTTTCATCGCTTTTTCTCTGATGGTAAAATCGAACCTGAACTATATTGACTGTGTTCTTCTACCTGCCTTCCAAATTACATCATTATTGTTTTTAACACTCACAACACTAAAAGGACCTTCAAACTTAGGGCAGAACTTAGCAACCACTTTTTTGCTGGCTGAACTTATAGGTTGAGTTTCGACCAACACTAAAACATCAATGTTAATTTCGCCTTAATAACCTTAATCTTAATTTCGCGTCTCTTTTTATTGTAATACTCCGCCTACTTTTCTTGCTTTTCATTGTATTCTACCTAGCTTCCTCAAACACCTTTTCTATATTCCCAACCACAAATTCTGTACCATCCGTCACCATCTTAAGTTTTTGAAACGGGGTAATAAGTATCCTGCCCAAAAATAATTCTGCTGGGATCTTTCCCGTGGTTTCATGGACTGCCGTGCTTAATGCACATGGAATTAATTTAGGAACCTGCCCCAGTTTTCGTGATTATAATTTACTAAAGAAGCAATTATTTGTAATAAATCGAGATTAACTCGTTCCTTTCGATTTGATTGAAGTCTATACACTACTGTTTTGACATGCCTTATATCTAATCTATCATTTAAATGTTCAAAAACTTCAGATATAAATTGGGGGCCGTTGTGGCTGATTAACTTGATAGGAGCTCCATATCGCCAAATATAATTTTCGAACAGGGCATTCTCGATTATTTTTCTGGGGGGGGGGGGTATCATTTCCAACCACTTCGTAAAATGTGTGATCCGTTATTACGCAAACATATCGATACCTTTGGGGTTTCGATGCTTTGGAGGGGCCTAATAAATCTAATAAAACTATTTCGTTCGGATAATTAGTAACAATCGGTATTAAATGATCGGCCGGTAACACGTTCGTATAATTAAATTTTTGGCATGTCTCGCATGTCAAAACATAATCATGTATCTCCCTACGCATGTATGGAAAATAACACGCATTCTTCACGCGTAAATATGTTTTCCGTATTCCAAGATGTCCAGCCATAGGCTTATCATGAAATTCGTGCATTGTCGCACCTCGCATCGATTTCGGAATATATACTCTCATTTCTCCGAGAGAGGATGCGTATTTCGCATAAAATAACAATCCTTCGATGATTTTGAAATCCTGGGACCAGTTCCCACAGACCCCCGCATTTACTGAACTGTCATCGGGGTTTTGTAAGTAGCGATAAATATGACCCGGCTCGGGGTTCTGCTTTTGTTCAGCTATCAATTGTTCCCTTGACGAAAGTACCAAATCTCTAATTGCTGCACAAGTTATATTGCTATCCTCAAAATTTTCCACAGGGTTCCGCGACAACAAATCTGCCGCAACATTTTGAGCACCTGGCCTATGTACCCATTCAACATTAAATTCGGCTAGCTTGAGTGACCATACAACTTGATAATTTTTTACCATTAGTGAGTTTTGTTAACGCTGCGTGATCTGTAATTACTTTTACTAGTAACAATCCAAAGTAGGTGCGAAACTTGTTTAAAGCCCAAATCAACGCTAAACATTCGCGCTCGGTTACAGTGTAATTGCGCTCCGCCTTATTAAGTGTGCGGGATGTATATGCTATGGGTGTCTGACTTTGCGTAAGCAACGCTCCAATCACAATAGAACTTGCATCTGTAAAAAGCTCCAATTGTATATTAAAATCAGGTAATTTTAGCACAGGTGCTTCCGTAATTGCACGTTTGATCGATTCAAAAGCAGTTTGCACCTCTTCCGACCAATTAAATTTCCTACCCTTTTTTTTAAATCATACAGTGGCTCGCAGAGATCTGCGTATCCCTTAACAAATTTTTGATACCATTGGGCCATTCTGAGAAATTTTGATACTTCTCTCGTATTTTTTGGTGCTTTCATTTCGAGTATTGCCTTATCTTTAGATTCATCCGTGGCTATCCCATCTTTACTAATCACGAGGCCTAAATATTTTAGTTTCTCACATCCAAACTTACATTTATCTTTGTTCAACGTCAACTCCGCTTCTTGCAATAACCTAAATGCTTCCTTTATATGTTCCAAGTGATGTGCAAATGATGGAGACGCGATTATTACGTCGTCCATATACACTTGGACACACTTCCCTAACAGTGGTTGCAATATAATATCTATGGCCTTCTGAAAGTTTGGCGCTGCCCCCGATAGGCCGAATGGCATGCGATTAAACGCATAAGTGCCGTTTTTCGTCACAAAATCAGTTTTGACAACATACCTGGGGTGTAATGCCAATTGAAAATAACCAGAGCGCAGATCCAAAGTACTCATTATTTTCGTGTGAGGAATATTAGTAATTAAATCCACGATGAGTGGCAAAGGATATCTTGGGTACTTAGTTACCGCATTAAGTTTGCGATAATCCACCGCAAATCTATACGCCTCAGGATTGTCCTGGGGTAATCCGTTCTTCTTATGAAACAAAACTACAGGAGATGCGTAAGCCGATTGAATTTGTACGATGGTGCCTTCTCATAACATCTTGTTTATATGGTATTCAATGATACCTTGATTAACCCTGTCATACCTACCTATACGGTCTGGAGACAACTGGAGGGCTATCCCCTGTATTGATTTCATAATATAATAATACATCAGTAAGTCCCGGTTTGTCGGAGAACAGGCCTTTAAAACTATTAAATAACGATTTTAAATCTCTTTTTTAATTTTGTTCTAATTTTGAAATCGAAAGATCAATTTCTACATTCTCCTCAACTATTTTTAATTCTTCGATTTGCGAATCCGGAATCGCTAATGGCTTTTCCTCGAAATTCATGGTATAATCCTAGCGTTTCGTATAAAATTGATACCTAAAATGGATGGATATTCGAGATCCGCTAATATGTGAAAATCCCCCTTTTTTTCTGAATTCTCTAATCCGTATTTCTCTAATTATATCGTCCCTACATTGTTGCATCAGGTGCCCTGAGCCATTATAACTTTTGCATTTGATTTTTTTATTGGTTTATAAGAAAAATATGCCCTCTATGTTTCTTCAGAGATGAACGACTTCTCGGCCCCAGTATCCCAAAATGCCTTAGTGAAGATGTCGTTCACTAAAATTGGCAGATACGGGAGTTCTACAGGGGGCATCCTTAAAGCAGAAACCCTTATAGGGGGTTTCTCATCAACATGCGATCGATCTTGATTTCGAATGCTTAAAAAGTTTAAATTTTTATGACTACCCCTATTGCAATGATTATTCGACACCCGTTCAAAATTATGACTCGGACCCCTCTATTTCTATATTGATCTCGTCCACCACGATTCTCGAATCCGCGATCATTCCTATCAATATGATTCCTGTTCTCGAACCCTTGATTATCATGGTTCCTCTGGGGTCTCGTCTCATAGGAAGTTCTATATCCCTGTCTCCTATCATTTTGACGTTCGACTACCCCAGTATCTCTCCAATTTCTATTAGTACGACCTTCGGTAAACCTCCTATTCACATCACAAGCTCGTCTTTCACTATTATTATTGCTTGAACCCGGATTGTCTCTGTTCAAATATCTGTCCTCGTACTTAGATATCATCTGAAGTAATTGCAATTGAGAAGTTGAATTTATAATCTCTATATATTCCATCAATTGGGGTTCCAAACGGGCAACAATATGCTCGATCAAACTATCTTCCGACATATTTAATCCCAATTTTTTATGTATTTTGAGGAGTCTATAAATAAAATCCGATGGAGCCTGACCGTGACCCTGATACGACGAACAGAACTTGGCTTGCAATTCAGTCTTATTCCGAACCGCTGGAAAATTTGCTGTCAAAGCCTCTTTCAATTGCGCGAAATCCGTAGAATTCCCTTTCACTATCGAAGATCCAAAGACATCAAACCATTCCAACGCACGGCCTCTGAGACGCCCTTTAAGATAATAACATGCCAAATTATTAGGTATCTCGTAAAACTTATTATTACTGTCGATATATTTCAAAAATTCTTCTATGTTCTCTACTCCGGAGAAGAAAATATCAGGCAAGAGCCTAAAATTGGATCCGACTCCCATCTCGGTTTTAAGGGAGAAATGTCCTGAGGACAAACTCGTTGGGTGCCATTGTCGTGCCCCAGTCCTATCTTGGACTGGGTTCACATTGCCCGACGCGCCTGGTGTAGGAAGAAACATATGATCACCAACAAAAGCCATAACAATAATTATTTATTGAAGACAGACAAACACAATTAACAAGCATAAGTTCAATCTATAAGTGGAAACCTTGGAGTGATTCTCTAATACCTAGATTAATCCTGATACTCAAATCTAATTCTCATTCTAACATTCGAATCTAATATTCCCATCTAAGTAATCTCAACTATACGTGTTGATTTACCGATGCTTCAATTCATTTTACTTCAAAAATCTAATTCTTCACTTTACTACTCTCTTTTTTTCACCACGTTAACTCGCGAAACCCGAACTTATATAATATCTCTCATTTGCATAAATCACACTTTGGATCCCGGTGGAGATTGGTTGAAATAAATAAAACTTGAAAGAATTATTGAGGAGGTTAGTGAAACCGTACAGATTCGTCACAAAGTTCATTTTTCACGCAACGTAGTGCAAAACTTTTGTACAATGAAAAACTTTAACAAAATAAGACTTGCTTCTTGCAAAAATTCACCCAACTGCCTGTCAGTAAAAATATAAATGAAACAATACAACCTGGCTATTAGCTTGTTCCTCTTCTTTCTGAGATGTCTCCAATCTGAACCTCCAACGATGTGGACCTTCTGCTTCGTAGACTCTCCTCGGGCTCCTGACGACCTGGCTTGTACTGTCGGCGCCATCTCAAACTGTAGGGAACATCTCACCTGGATTGGTCTCTTCTAGACCAGACTGATCCTTCCTGGCCTTGCGTTGTTCTTGTTGAAGATCGGGAACCAGCTTTCCCATGGAATTCTCCTCTGCTCCTGAGATTGTATGGGGTGGACCTTCCTTGCTGTATCCCGCTTAACTGAAGTGGCCTTTCTTCCTCTGGCTTTATCATTGAACCTCCAACTGGAACTTGTCCACAGTGGTGATCTGCTCTTCTACCTCTTTCTTGACTCGCTCAATCGACGCAATGGAGGACGTGAGCCTTCGCTTATTGTTCTCAGGGACTTGTGGTTTCCTTTTTCTGTGCGGACCCTCAGACAGTGACTCCGGGACCACACGCTTCCGCCTCCTCGTCTCCTGATTCCGCAGTATTCTTTTCTGTTGCCTACTTTTTGATGAATCATTAAAATCACTAGATGTTTTGCGCTTGTTCTCCGCTATCCCTCTCTGATAACTTTTATTCCCAGCACCTCTGGTCTGTTTCGTCTTTTCTACCTGTCTCACACCCGACACACTACTCCTAAAGCGCTGTGACCGATCTAACCCAGATCGACTATCCTCCAAGCTACTCGACTGATACTCGGATCCTCTGCTAACTGAACTACAGTCGGTCGAAAAAATAGTCGAGCACCGTGACCCTTTCCAAAAATGATTGAAAATGGAAAACGACCTTTTTGGAAAGGGGGTCAGAATCGTGTCCCTTGGGGTGTGTTGATTGAAAAAATTTTTCCTCTGAAAAAAATATGGGGCGCGAGAACAAAAAATAGTTTCATCCTGGATGAGGGGACAAATGAAATGGAGACTTGTCACGCTGGGCAACGACCCATGTAATGGAGGTAGGTCAGGGAGGGTAAATGAAAATGAGACAAGTCAAGCTGGGGGAAAGCAGCGACCTATAAAGTGTAGGCATTACAACGTTGGTATGTCGAGAAAAGACAGAGAATCATTCCAATAGGGGTGTTGTTGGAACATTGGAGGCGAGCCATCTCACGACGTTGCCCTCTTGGCGTGTGGTGCGAACCATCGTCTACGTGAGTAGACCCTCGTGTGACAAGGGTCCTGACAATTTAAGCAACATGCGTCTCATTTTCACATCAATCGACCCTTGCACCCGTATAGTATTGCGTTTCTCTGTACCCTCTTTCCAGGGGGAATAGAAAAATTACTGTGGAAAATAAAAATGTATCCAGTTGGGCTGCCAAGCGTGTACGGGACCCATGGTATAATGTAAGATGGGGGGGTACCGATCCATGTGACGGGCTGGAAATGTTTAAATTGTGTGATTCCCTTGTATCCGCGCTACGAGGAAACGGAGGAACCTCTGCATTTGAATCTATACGATAATAAAATAGTGTATGTCGAGGAGGGAGCCGAGGAAAGAGATTTGAATCAAAGGGAAAAAGACGTGTTGAAAAAGGAACTTGACGAGTTGAAAACAAAAGAATATGAATGGAAAATAAAAGAATATGAATGGAAAACAAAAGAATATGAGTTGAAAACAAAAGAATATGAGTTGAACGCTAAAGTACAAAACATGTCAGTTGAAAATAAAATATTGAAAAATTTGTTGCAAGGAAAAAGAGTGGATAGAATCTCTTCCAATACATGGCGTTGGAAAAACAATAGTGTAAAAAGGTTGGTTCGACCTCGTTTAGCCATCTCTCAACTTTCAAGTTTACTAGCAAACCTTTGAAACTAAATCATGTAAGCTTCTCTACAAAAAAAAAATATATATATATATATATATTTTTTTTTTAGAGAGGTAGCATGTTTTAAACTTTTTGAGCTCTGCCAAGAGTTTGGTTGTCAATATTATTTGCTCCTGAAAGATATTTTAAACTTGCCTCACATTCTTTTTTTTTGGCTTTTGCGATATTTTATTTTATTAGCCTTCCATTGTGAATCTTACACAATGTTCCAGGCACAGTCTCAAAAAATGTGTCAACCTTCCATTGTGAATCTTACACACAATGTTCCAGCCACAGTCTGAATCAATGTGTCAGAGTTTTTTTTTCTTGTCGTTTCCAAACCCCCCGCCAATGGAAGAATGATTCCTGGTCCCGAGCTATGCTCCTTTCCAGCAAACATTCTCCCATGGCTGTTCCAAACCCTAAATTTGTATACTATATGGAATGTCACCCTGATTTGCTTTTCATCTCTCACATTTTATTGGTCTTGCACAATGTTCTAACAATTGTGTCAGAGTTTTTTTTCGGGTCGTTTCCAACCTTGACTCTGAGAGTAGCCCAAAAAAATGGGAGATGAATGACTAGTCCCGAGCTATGCTTCTTTCCAGTCATCCATCTCCCATTTTTCTGGGGAATCCCTGTCCCCCTCTTCTACGAGGCTGCTCGTATGGGGTTGGGCGCCCTGCAGAGAGGACAGGTATTCCTCACCTCCAGGTGTTGCAGTAAACACCGCATGTGAAATACATGGCCACAATGTGTCTTTTCTGGCCAATGCATCGGACTCAGACAGATGGAACACGTCTCGGGTATTTGGAAGACGCTTTCGGGCCATTTGAGTGCAAAACAGCCATCCAAGACGGCTTGAGCCAAGAGAATCCAAGGGGCCAACGGTTGAGGTCCATGTCGCCTCCAGGCCTTGTACGCCAATCGATACAATTTGGGAAGGGCCAAGACCGTCCACAGAGCTTGCAGAAAGGCCCCCTTGCCTTGGGCCGCCTGCTGTTCGAGGTAATCACTGTAAAGTTCGGAAGGTTCAGAAGAGGTGAGACATTTGAAGGTGGGCAGGTCGTCGATGGGCTCGGGATGGGGCAACACTTTCCGTAAAAGGTCTCCCAGGTCCACGGGGGAAAGAGCAATGACGTCGGACGGAGTGAGAGTCTGTAACTGGGCTCGAAACTGCATCATAAAAGTAATGTACTATGCCAAATGGGCCTCGTGGTATTCGGCCAGGTAGATTTGAAAGGCTTTGTCAGACTCCATTGTCTCGTATGAGGCAAAAGGCGTCCGAATCGTGCTTTTGAGAGAAGAGCGACGCGCAGGAAGTGCTTTTGGATTGGCTAGACAGGAGGAAGATCCTGTGAGGGTCATGTCCGTTCTTTCAAAATGGATGGCATCTCCGGGAAGCCCTTCCCGCCGGAAGCCAAGCAGGGGCACCTTTCAAGGTGGCAGAAAGAGTAGGATCCACGGGGCCCTGTCTCCAACATTGACAGTGAGCTCGTGTCAAACATTCGAGCGAGTGTAAAGACCCGTCCCGTACGACGATATGGTTGAAGCGTTTCACGATAAAATAGTGTTTGGGGGCGTCAAAGACATTAAAACAATGGCAAGTGTCGGGTCCTTCCGTACAGGCATCTGCACTATAGACACAATCGGAAAGATGGAATCCATGCTCGCTCAAGACCACCTGGACGGGAATGGGAAAGTGGGTCGCGAGTTGTTGAAATTTCACAATACCCGCTAAACGTTGCAAGCGTCGTCTATAAGACGACCAGCGTGAGATGTTGTCTCGCAAACCTGGGAGAATGTTTTTTTCCAATTCACCCAGGAGAGAATCGAACGAGGTCATCATGAAGAGAATAAGAAATGTTGACAACAGAGCAAACCAAATGAAAGCTCGAGTGAAAGGCTCAACCTTTTTAAACACTCTCCAATCTTTCTAAAAAAAAAAAAAATTTTTTTTTTTTTTTAGAGCGATTGGTTGTAAACTTTATTTGCATCTGATAAATGTTTTAAACTTTATTTGCATCTGATAAATGTTTTAAACTTTATTTTTGCTTCTGAAAGTTGTTTTAAACTTTATTTTTGTTTCTGATAGATATTTCAAATGTTATGTGCGTCTGACAAATATTTCAAACTTTCCTTCTGAAAGATATTTCAAACTTTTTTTGCGTCTAAAAGATATTTCAAATTTTATGTGCTTCTGACAAATCTTTTAAACTTTATTCGCTTCCGACAGAGGGTTTGGGAAACCCACTCTGGATCACGTCATACATCCTTTGCCAACGTTTACTATTTTCGTCCATCCAATGCATGACCCGGGGTAAATAGTGTTGTCCAATCTCTAAAATTTGTTTCAATCGTGCTTCGGTGGGTTCACCGTGCATCACTCGTTCTTGAAACACCATCGATTCCAATAAAACGTGAATCACACAATCATGAGGGGGCTCTTTTCCCCGAGAACACACTAAACAATTTTGTTCACAATAACATGCATCCGAAACAACAGACATGGTCGGACACGATAGATTGAAAAGAAACAAAATTTCAAAGCACACTACACTAGACGAGTAAATGAAATGAGGGGGTGGTAGAAAGCTTTTAAACTTTGAAAGAACACGGAGTTTTAATCCACGCAGCACAAGAAGAGAAAAACTCTAGCTAGGCAAGAAATTAATTTATCCTTACAAAAAAAAAAAATATTTTTTTTTTTTTTTTTTAGAGAGAGAATGTTTAAGAGCAAACACTTAACAGATTACATTTCAGAGCACATAATTTGCAGCTTCTCTTTTTCAACATGACCGACACGGATGATGTGTTGAGCCTGTTATCCGCCCCTGGTTCCCCTTTGCCCTCCATGGGTTCTCCTTCACACCCAGAGTCTTCTCATGAGCCCCCAAAACTAAACTCTCCCCAAGACCCTCGACGACGTCGTTTCTCCTCGTCTCGACGACGCCCTCCTTATGCTTATCGATTTCCCCAGCACCACGCTCAAGTCTTTTTCCATACGCACGGTCTGGCCGTGTTGTGTCTCCGAGACCATGGTTTCACGCTCACCAACGGGGTCGTCTCGTATGCTTCGGATCGCGTCGGGGCGCATAAAGTGTTCAACTCTTTACATTATCTCAATGTCGGCACCCTCTGTGTGACCGATTCTCGTTCCAAGCAAGACTTTAAAGACATTCAAGCAAAATGGAGCGCTTTCAGTCCTTTCAAACGCATCCCCGTCATGCTCTTGAAATCCCATGCACGTGGCGAATGTCCCTTTTGCCACCAGACGCAATGTCATCGTTGGATTGCCGTGCAAGGCATGTGTTCCATTCTCCACCAACCTCTCAACCCCATTTTTCACTCGCATCCGGCCTAACACGTCTATAAAAGGAGGACGCGGGTCGACGCTTCTCATCAGTTTGCAGCATGGATGCCTTCCCAGAGCACCTCTCCTCCACCGTGGTGCCCGTGACGCTGTCCGAGAAACCCGATGCGTTGGAATATGCCGCTCAACAAGGCCAGGTGCGAGCGGGCATCCTCTACCAGGAGCCTCACGCCAAACGCGTGCTTACCTTATTACGTCAAGATCCGTGGTACCACCAAAAGACGTTGATGGACAATTTCAAGCGGGCCGTGCTGGAAGCCAAGCACGTCAACGAATTTCGACCCAACGCGATCCTGTGGGAAAAAGTGTCCAAAAGCCTCTTGAAAAATCCAGATCGTTTGCTCAAAAATACCGACAAGAGGATGGTGTACATTTATGGCAACCTGTTTTTTGTGAAAAAAGACTTTACCTTTGGGTTGAGAACGGTGCACCCCGGAGAAGTGCATTTCATTCAAACGACGCACGTGCCCCTGCTGCTCTACGAACTGCCCCCTTCCAGTCTCCAGTGTCGAGCCCAACCCAACGTGAACGAGAAGAGTTTCGAGCCCTACGACCAAATGCTCTACCATCGGACCATCTTGGAGGCACACACGGCCTATCCGATCCCGGCGGGAACCCACTATTTGCTGTTGACGGTTCAAAAAACCGTTTTGGGTCTGGACCTGATCCCCGAATCCCTGCTCCCTCAGCTCCTTCAGAAGGGATTTCACCTGGGAGATTTTCGGAAAAAAAAACGTTGGATCAAATCGCCTACAAGCTACCGCCTCCGACCCCAGTGCTTGGACTGAAGCGATCGGGGGAGGAGACGCGCCCCTCCAAGAAACGAGGATGCATCCAGAGACCTGTGCAGATTCCACAACCTGAGCTACTCTATCCTCAACCTGTGCAGATTCCAGAACCTCAGCTCCTCTCTCCGCCACCTGTGCAGATTCCACAACCTGAGCCGATTCCAGAACCTGAGCTCCTCTCTCCGCCACCTGTGCAGATTCCAGAACCTGAGCTCATCTCTCCGCCACCTGTGCAGATTCCAGAACCTGAGCTCATCTCTCCAGAGCCCGAAGCTGCTTGGCTCGACCAACTCCTAACGTCCTTTTCTGGACCCGAACCCTCGGTGCTCCACCTGGTGCCCTCGTTCTTTGATGAAAACAATGAACTCATCACCTTCCTGGAGACTTTTGAACACGATATGGCGATGGAGCCCCTGGACTTGTCAATGCCCAAACTCTCCCCTTGTATCCGACCTTCTGTTGGATTTAAAGCCATGCAACCTCTGAATCTATCTTGTAGAGTATGATCAATAAAAAAATGATTATTTTTTAAAAAACAAGTCTTCTTCTTTGTGTCCAAACATTTATTGGACCCGTTGCAAACAAAAAGTATAATTTTTTAAAAAACAAGTCTCCTTTTTTGTGTCCGAATGATACAACCTTTGTTGGACCCGTGTCCAACAAAAAGTATTATTTTTTAAAAAAGCAAGTCTCTTTGTGTCAGAATGATCCAACATTTATTGGACCAGTGTCGACATCGCACGACGATCGTGTTTGGTAATTTGGGTCGCTGGCCCGATCGAGTCACGTATTACGAGCACGACTATCCTTACACCATCCTGTTTGAACCCAATTTCGGGGTGCACGTGCCTCGGTCGTTTGGAAAGACCGTGGTCGTGTTTACCAGTCATTTGGATTTGACGTGGGATCCAGGCGTCGAGTTGAGATTCTTTCAACTGGGTCGTCCCCCGTCTCGCCGAGTTTGGGAAGCCCATCAACCTCACAATAAGGAGGCCTATACGTTGAATCTCACAAACTGCACGCGCCTAGCGGAGGTGTACGTGAGACTATTAACGTGTTGGATGATTGGGAAATGCATCGAGACGACCCCCTTCCTTGGCGCCTAGTCATGCCCCCAGCTTGGAAACGGGCGTTGGAACCCCACGTGGAACGCTCGCATCGCAAGGCCTTGGAATATGGGATGCCAGTTGACGTCACGCTCCTCGACCCTATATAAGGCCAGCCAGCAGAATCATTCTTTTTCAGAAGCATGTCTATCTATTTTGCTCATGCCAACTACTTTCTCCACCAGGGCAAGCCGGTGCCCATCGAGTTGTCTATTGCCACCCTTCCCAAGAATGGCAGTGATCCTCAAGTGCTCTGCATTACCGTCAACCATGACGGATTCGACTCCACGCCCCGAGACATGCGATACAATGCCTGCAAAAACGCTCGTCTTCGTCTGGTACGTCCCTTGCCCAAGAGTGTGCCTGTAGACTACCTACCCTATTGCGTGAGGGGCATGGTGGACCCAGGAGGTCTCATTGTCGTGAAAAGCTCCAAACAGCAAAAAATGTTTAAAGAGTTGGACTCGTCACCGTATGCTTGGAGATGCTGCCCAAATTCAACACCCTTGGCGATGGCACCTTTCCCAACCCCATGCACGAGGAAGGGGACGTGTCTCATTGCACCATGCTGAAATCTTTTCAATTTGCAAAATATCTGCAGCAGTTTCAAAAGTTGCAGGCGGAATGGAAGGACAAAGTTTCAGCTTTGAGAGAGTAAAAAAAAATTGCCCAATGGCCCAAAAAAAGGGGGACCGAGTCGACACCAAAGTCGACTCGGTCCCCCCTTTTTTGGATAAAGGAAGGTGCCAAGGTTGGAGAGCCTCTCTTTTAAAAATATGTACTGTTTACCAACCTCTTTTATTTTTTTGCATGTCAATGTGCCGATAGAAATCTCAGGATATGGATTGCCAGCCAATAGGAATCGATTCACGTGACCCACCAGAGTATATTAGGCGAGCCATCCGCCGCCCTTCTCTCAAATGCACCATGTCTCATCTAGCCTTTTTTGCTCATGCCAACGTGTTTCATCGTGGGGTAAGCCTGTCCCCATCGAAGTCTCCATTGCCAGCATTTCGGAGGATCCACAAGTCATGTGCATCACCGTGGATCATTCCAATGGGACCTCGAAGATGACCGGGTCAATCGTATATCAACGAACGTCTCCGTCTCAAAAGCCACCTGCCTGGATCAGTGCCCCTCGAATACCTCAGCTTTTGCGTCAGGGGTAAATTTGGTCAGCTGGCGCAAGCAATCGAGGCCTCATCGTGGTCAAGGGAACCAACCAGCGCAAACTCTTTGAGCAGCTGGGGTTGTTTACCATCAGCTTGGAGACGCTGCCAAAGTTCCAGGATCTCCATGACCCTACGCTACCCGATCACCTCCACGATGAGGTGCACGAAAATTATGACATTTCCGAGTGCACCATGGTCAAATCTTACCGGTTTGCGCGTTATCTACACCATTTCAACAAGCTGCAGGCCGAATGTCAGAAACAAATGGTGATTTAGTGGAGTAAATGTGGAACATTGAACTGTACAAGTAG